>LR140372.1:0-17337 GCA_900659605.1 Tisbe holothuriae | reverse complement strand
TCAGCCTTCCGGTCTCTTGCTGGCGTACGTCAGCTCTCATGAGGCCGAGACGTTGGCTGAGAGGCCGCTCGCTTCCATTACCGCCGTTGTGAAGATTGGAGGAGACGTCCTCAAAACGGTCACTTTTCAAGAGGATGAAGGGACGAACGAAATTTGGTTAGGAATCCTAATAGTACACATACCAGCAAACATCTTCAATAATTAGTTTTTCAGGGTCTACATTCCAAACGTGGAAACTCTTTTTGGGAGCCAAATAAGCTTGGAGCTCTCTTCGGATTCAGCCAACTCAGTCTTGCTGACAACCCCCCTGGAATTAACGATCGACGAACCAATTTCAATTGGATGTTTTGAGCTTCTTGACAATGTTGAGCTCGATGAGCCTGAGAGCTCTGTAATTGACATGACTAGTCTGATGTGCGTTGAAGCTTGCTTGGCCTCTGGAATACGATATGCAGCTTTGACAAATGGAGACACATGTCACTGCATTGAAGGTAAATTTATTTTCTAATTGTAACATGTCAATCAAATGTACTTATATTTTAAGACTACGCAAGCCAACTGGGAATGGTGCCAATGGGATCGTGTTCAATTCCTTGCACAGGGGATGCTGCAGATAACTGTGGAGGGGATGAATATTTCCATATTAGGGTTGCCAATTGCAAAGCCAATGAAGTTCGATTTGGCAGTCACTGCTATTCAGTCCTGGGGACATCTCAATCAGACTTTCTGAGTCAACGACAGTGTCAGTCTGAGGTAGTCTGAACTTGACACATTTACGTTTATAATGGGCAATTCGCAATAGTTTTATGATCCCGTAGGGCAAAGGTCACTTGTGGTTCCCTGAATCAATTATTGAAATATCTTATGTGATAAGCGCCTTGAGTCTTTCCTCTCCATTCCTTCCAATTGGTTATCGATCCGTAAGCGAGGCTCACGGAGTGCTGCACAGCGATTGGAGTATTGGTGTTGGAGTACCATTCTTACTTACTGATGGGGATGGCTCTTTAGTAATGGGCTTAGAGGATGAAACATTTTTGAATGAAGGAGCCGCTAAATGCCTTGTACTGGATACTAACACGCTTCAATTAGTTGTTCAAGAGCCTTGCCAGGATTTACTTGCAGTGTGCAAGAGACATCTAGGTGAGCCTGTCCTTGTAAGGATATTCGAAGGCTTGATTGATAGAGTTTCTACTTTCCAGCAAATGATGCCATTGAGCGAAGGATACTTAAGTCTCTCTACGCTCCAAGGGTATCCAGCACTGATGGATCCTTACAATTCAGTTCCGGTGGAAGTGGAAAGTACTTGTTAACATTGGAGGGCTCCCCGGGTGTAGATTATGAGCTCAAATTTGAGTTTCCGGTTCCAATAGTATTGAATGGACTAGAACTGACAGCCAATGCCGGAAACGGAATCGAATCGTTCTCTTTAAAGTATTCTGTTGCGTCAATGGCACAACCTAATCTGTTTGAACATGAGGAGTTTCAGATAGACGAAAATATAGTAGGTTTAAACCTTTTTTGCATATTGCTGCGGCTTGAAAATGATTGTTTTAAGGTTTACAACTTGTTGGGAGACGGATCCTCTCAAGTAATTCTTAATGAGCCCATTATCAGCAACATTTTTATCCTTGGAGTCTTGCAAAGTGCTCCCAACGTGGAAACTGATATTACCTTCTTGGGCTACATCGCTTCAACAGCTGCAAACGTTGATTCAATTATTCAGCCACATTTCCGAAAAGAAGGTAAAACATTAAAAATGATAAGTTAGAGAAAATAAGTAAATACACATTTTTTCTTTAAGTGATAAGCCCAACAGTTCTTACCGCCAGTGGTGTAAAAAGTGTCTCTTTGTTGCCGAATATTGAGGAAAACTGTTTTATTGAATTTGTTGGTATGATAACAGACGTTGGCACTCAATGTGAGTATTTCTGGAGCTTAATTTAAAATTTTATAATCACACTATACAAAATCATTTCAGACAACATTCAATTGCTGAGTGACGTTCCCACTCTCCTTCTCCAAGTGGCCATTTCCGCCTCTCCTCATTTGGTCTTTGACATTAGCAGCATTTCAAATTCTGCCCAAGACTCTTCTATAAATGTGGATGACTCCATGACTGTGTCTGTGGGAGATATCATTCAATTGAGGTTTCAAATTCTGGTCAATGGGGGCATTGCTGTATTCTACTTTGATCAAAAACTCAAGACAATGTCCGATATGATTCCTGCTGGGGAGAGCGTGGAAAGCATTAATTTTGGAATGGATACTCAGGGCATAGAAGAGCTAAGACTCGAATACTCTAGAAGTAAGTGAACTTGGACTACACCTACAAAGTAACTATAAAAATTATTGTGTCTCATTAACTAGTGATGTTATCAATGGCGGAAGATTGGCTACATACTTCCAACACTGACTTGCCAACTATAGTGGAGACAGGGACAACGAATCCGTTGTCAAGTGTTGGACAAAGAACCGTTTCTGAGACACAATTGGGGTCAGGAGTACAGGCATATTCAGCTGATAGTAACTATGGGGCTTGGATCATGGAAAACGATATGGTGATACTTTCTTTCAACTTGAACTGAACAGTTGCAGAAACTATTATATTTCAGAAATGTCATCAACTATCCTCTTCTGAGTTCTGCTTTTCCTCTCAGTTCATACTGCCGGATCCAATTGATCAAAGCATAGGAGGGGGTCCAACATCCCTTGGAAGCCCGACTGAGTGCTTGACCGGATACACTTACTTTGGACTTGAGTGCGCCGACCTTACCTTAGGCCTCCAGCCTTTCTCCTACATTGAAGCCCAGGACCACTGTGGCCAAAATAGAATGATCTACTTTCCGAGAAGTCAAAAACAGAATCTAGTCTTCAGAACTGTTGCAGAGGAATTGGTAAGATGAGGTTGAGTGATTTTATGCTTTGACTTTCGTTAGAAAGCCTTTTATTTAACAGTCAGATAGCGTTTGGCTCGGAATCCGTCGGGTCTTCGGACAGTGGACCTCTGAAAATGGACTCGTACTTTCTGCGCACGAAATGGACTGGGCACAGGATGAACCTTCACTGGCAACTGGAGATTGTGCTGTAGCAGAGAAGGCTCTTGGGTAAATAGACTAGTCATTGCTAGGACACATGTCATAGTATTATCGTACAAACAGGTATCGATGGCGCGCCGCCTCTTGCACTGAGCAGCACACGTCGATTTGCCTCATTCGGACGCCCAACTGCCCAGCAGGATACACTTGGATTCCAAACATTGGCCAGTCCTGCTTCAAGATCGTTGACGGCTCCTACGAGCACACTGATGGACACATGTAAGTTAGGCGAAACATTTCATGTTGCTGCGTAACACATAAAGCATGAAATTACAGAAGTGCTCTCACTTCCAATTTTGATTGGGAATGTGCTCGAGATGGAACTCGACTGGCGGCTCCCATGGATGAAACTGCTACACAGTCCATAGTGGATTGGCTTAATGAACAGCCACCGTGGGTAGACGGGGATACGGAAGTAAGAATGCATCCTTATCTACGTTTGTAACGGATTCTTGTATCTTGTCTACCAGACCACCTTTCACTTGGGCATCAAGAAACGCCATTTCAACGACAGCATTGTATCCAACCTCTGGCACCGGAAGCGGCTGTTCCACTTCGTCAACAGCACAGAGCCTCACGGACCCGTGCCGCCTTGTCGCCAGCTGACGCACGACATCACCGACGGCGTCATGGTGCCCGTCCAATGCGACACCCACGGGCCGGGCAAGAAGGCGAAAGGACTGTGTCAGAGGACATCGTGCACGGCGGTGTCGGGGCAGCCTTGCATATTTCCCTTCAGGTGAGTAGGCAGTAATAGATCAATGGCTCGACATATGAACATGCTCCGCATATACGTACGTAGATATCAGGGCCGCCAGTATGACACTTGCATCACCCTCGGGGACTTTGATGGACCCTGGTGCTCCACATTCACCGACCCTGAAGGAAACCACATTCGAGGAACTGAGGCGCTCTGTCCAAACAGTTGTCCATGGACAAACTGTCCTGTAGGATTTTATAGAGTCCACAATGATCAATCCTGTTACATGGTAAGAATAGAGATTACTTATGTACAGTTATATTTTATTATGCTTTGTTTTGTAGATCTCGCCGTCCAACGCAGCCTTCACTTATTCAAACTTTAGTCAAACCAGCCAAGAGTGCGAGCGTCACGGATCCCGCCTCTGGCAACCGAGGAACAAGCACGCCTGGCATCAGTTCAGAGACATGGACTACTCCATACTAAGCTGGAAACACATCAAGTACGCAGCTGAGGACTACACGGCAGTAGGCCTGGAGATGAAAATGGTTGATGGGATGATGAAACCCTTTTACCCGGACGGGGCCCCGCTCCCGGACGTCCTTAACAACGGTGGTAGAGCTGAGATCCCATGGAAGGAAGGGTTTCCGATGCATGATGAAAATCTCGCTTGCGTGGCGTTTCTAAACCTTGAGCTGGTCAACGTACCCTGTGACGGTTACGCCACTGGTTAGAATAATAGTTCCGTTTTAGAATACTAATGATGTAATTCTTTTTTCATTAAAGTGGATGATCCTGTTGGAGCTTCCTTGGGCTTCATCTGCGAAGCCAGACTCATTAACACGATTGAGGAAGCCACGCCGAGGCCATGTTACTTACCGTTTAGATACCAAGGACAAACGTTCTATAGCTGCGTCACCAATGTGGGAGACTTCCCCGAAATTGGTAAAGCCTGTATAACGTAATTCAACTTCATTTACGCATCGTTTAATTCCCTGAAGAATCTGATGGGTCCCCATGGTGCGCGACGGAGGTCGACGGAACTGACCTTGGGATGGTGCCGGGTCGTTGGGCCAAATGCCTCGACGAACGGACGACGACTGTCTACAAAGGATTCAACTCTGGCCAACCCTGTAAACTCCCTTTCGTGATGGACAATCAGTAAAACCATTCTTTAGATTAGTTTATAATCCAAAATATGACACCCAATAGGTACTTCTCCACGTGCACGTCACGGAACAAGGGCTTCACGTATTGGGATGACTATTGGTGCCCCATGGAGAGCTCCAACTTTGAGGAAGACGGACTCACCTACATTGATGGAGACTGGAGCACGTGCTCGGACTTTCTATTCCCGAAGCAGAACCAGTGTGAAGATCACTATGAAGAGGTGGGTTGATAATGCAAAGTATAATAGTAGTATATTTTCAAAAGTGTTTTTAGATTTCCAATTCCTGTTTCCGGGTCTCTGCGTACAAGGAGACCTTTCAGGATGCGCAGGAGCATTGCGACCAAGAAGGCTCTCACCTGGCTCTCGTCCTCGACATTGCTGTCCAGCAGGGCCTCACCAAGCACATAAAAGAGCAGGTGGGCTCAGGGCTGGAATACTTTCAGGATTTGGACAACTACTGGATTGGAGGGAAGCATGTCGGGGGTCAGTGGCGCTGGCAGGAAGGAGGAGTAGCCGATCCAATTGAGGAAGGATTCGTATACTGGGAATTGAAGCAGAGTATGAACATATTAAAGGATCATAAAGTGTACTGCGCTAGCGTTCTTTCGTGTACTACACGAGAATTCGTATAGTACGAAATCCCAATTTGCCTCTCGCCTACTTCTCTCCTTTGTATTTTCAGACAGCGGCTGTCACCTTGGCGACTGCACCAACTTTGGCCTCACGCTCAACTCGAAGAAACAGTTCCGATGGATCGCTCGCAACTTGAGCGAGTCCCTGCCCTACGTCTGCCAATCAAAGTGCGCGTCGGGTTACAAATACGTGCACGAACTCGAAAAGTGTATCAAGTTTGTGGGAAGGAGCGTGGAGGAGAGACGGTACGTTAGAGCACGAAATGAAAGAAGGCCATCCATCAAGCTCAATTATGGAGACTATATTTAAAGACTTCCTCAGAACAGGTTGTTTCTTGTTATTACCCTCATTCATAATCTTGTTTCAGCTCCCTTCCAGCTGCGCTCCTCTCGTGCTCCCTTGACGGTGGCCGCCTCCTCCCAGTCACCCGCTGCGACCAGATTCTGCCGATCGCCACCAAGATGAGGCGACTTCTCTTCCCAGGGGAGGCCATCGTTAGATTCGGAGTCTTTGCCAACCTCGGGGACACTTCGAGGACGAGATCAAACGAGGCGGATCTGCTTGTTACTGCGTAGGATGATCGAATATCACACAAAGAGATGTAAAATATGTAAAACTGAGCCTTCTTTGCATCCGTAGCACTGGCTTCGCGGTCAAATCGAGTTTGTACAATGATACTGATGGCCTTTGCGGCCTCGAGCCCAATGCGTCAGCGCTGCCGCTCTCGCTTACTCACTTTGGGATGCAAATGCAAAATGGGGTCGTGAAGACAAAGCTGCTGGAAGACGCCTTCGACAGGCACGGTTATCTATGTGAGAGAGAAGGTGAGGATTTAAAGATGCATGGTAATGTTGTCCTTTAAACGTACATCTTTTGGTATCATTCTGTATACGCACATATATGGAAATAGATGGATAATTACCCCCTTTGAGCTGATAACAATTTGTCTCTACAGAGTCTTGGCAATGCCCTCCTGCCTCGATCCTTTTCTTGGAAACGTGCTACTCGGTCAGAGGATTTCTTCACTCGGCAGAAGAGGAAGAAACTCCAGTGGAGGACACTCCAGCAGAGCTCCTGACGCAAATGCAGGCCGAAGTTGAGTGTCGTGCTCAAAATTCGAAATTGGCCACGCCGACCAGTCTGCTCCACCAAGAGTTTCTCGCCGAGATGATTCGATCATTCGTACCCAACTTCTCGAACTCTACGACGACCGCGAGGTTTTGGCTCGGATTTCGACAGGGCTTTCTTGACACTCTCGGTGACCCATTGGGAGTCTTTGGGGCTGATCCTTCTCTTGCAAAAGAGTGCGCGCTGGTAAAGGTGACCTTTGAGGGGGAGGAAATTGCCTTTGAGCCGGCCGACTGCGATGAAAGAGCCTTTCACATTTGTCAGACAGGTGAATAAGATTGAAAGCCGAATTAAGAGATAAGGAAATGAATGAATGAAGCTGGGTTTACGTATTTGAATGTATTTTAGATCAGGACATGCACGCAGATCTGGTGGCCGGGGCGGAGGAGGGACAGACGAACTTGGAGCCTCAAGTGGTTCTACCCCTAGACTCAAACTACCGTGCTGAGCCTCTGATTGTCAGCGAGGATTTAACAGTTGCGGTCCAAGAGGTTGGATACAGCCAACTGCAAAACAGCATTGGCTTCAGAGGCCATGCTCTATTTGGGGGTAATTTAATGTCCAGTCTTCTTGACGTTGTCCCGATGGGATGGGAAGAAGGCAGAAAGGTCAATGTCACCGAAGGAAATCTGGTCATTGCATTCTGGATTCAAATGGAAACTATTGAAAATGACCCAATTATTCTGGTGATAAAGCTCAAGTTTAATAATAGTTATCGTTACTTGAACCCGCGTTAAACAGGAACTGTTTGACAATGTCACCGCCGAATCTCTGGTGACTCTTAGCCTAGAATCAACAACTGGCCTCCTCTCAGCCTCCTTTGCCACCAATGACAGCACCACCAGGGTAACCGTTGAGGCTTCATCCCCATTCGCCTCTCATACCGACTCAGACACCGGGATCGATGACTGGGTGTTCACCGCATTGGTGCTACAAAGACAACGACACGTAACACTCTTCCAGAATGAAGTTTTTGGCTATCAGATATCGGACGAGGAGGAAATTCCGGTAATAGTCATGAATGCGAAGAGGAGTAGTGTGTATATGTGCATTTCTATTAATAGTCCGAGTATTATGAGCTTCCTGAAGCGGTTGAGTGGCTTAACAAGAGTGCGTCCCTCAGCCTGATCCGCTTCGGTGGCGGAGGCGACGTCAACAATACGGAGACGCGACTGCAGGGCGGGCTGAGTTGCGTCCAAATCCTGGCTGAAGAAATGGTCGACTTGTCCCAGATGAGTCGACTGCGGAAGTGCCAGGCCGCGGAAGAGGCCCTGGAGGAGCAATGTCCAAGTGGGTTTACATTCTACCATGGAAGCTGCTACAGGGTAAGGTGGCCGGATTAATACGAACACCGAGTACGCTCTCTTTGTCCCATAGCTGAGCTACGACTCAATGAGTTTTCTGGAAGGCGAGATTGAGTGCATGATGGACTCTTCCACGTCCAGTGGCGACGACGCCTACGGACATAGAGACGTGAGACTGGCCTGGACGGATCAGACTCACCACTGGGACTTTTTGCGGACGTGGGCGCTGCGAGAGCTGGGGACGGAGGAGGTCTGGGTGGGACTGGCGGACTACGACCAGGACGGTCAATGGAAGGCAGGGTGAGTTTTTTTTCAAATGGAGAGGCAAGCTATGATAGAGAAGTGTTTGAACCATGGTCCATGGTTTGAATATTTGAACAATGTAGCGTGGCTTGGTATATTTAAAAGTTATTTCTGTATCGTAGTACTCTGCAGGAGTTTAAAGTATTCTGTACTTTTATGCCAAATAAACTTTGTTGTATGGCAAAATGGATGTCTAAGCCTTCCGTTTAACTGACATTTACGATAGTCTTGAAAGTACAAATTTGAGCTTTTTGGATCAAATATGTTCGTCTTTAGATATTTAACGTGCCAATTGTAAGCTTTAATAAAGTGTATCTTGGCAGCAAAATCTTCCTGTTCTACTAAGTAAGAAACAATAATGTACATTCTTGTAGCAGTACTTAACATTTTTTCCTTTGTGTAATATTGTAACGTAGTTATGATGGAACTCCAACATGTACGTATTTCTTGTACTTTTGCTTGAGTCACAAAGTACTGGATACCTAAAAAGTCTGACTGTACATTATATCTCAAGTCCATCCTACTCTTAGGTAGGGTACATTTCATTAACAATAAATACCATTTAGCGTTAATGGAGACAACATAATTTCTCCTTCGCATCCCGCCTGGACTGCTGACGGCGCTTCGTATGGTGGCTATTGCGCACATCTGCTAACCGTGGAAGACGATCAAGGGTACACATGAAACAAAATAAATAAACAGTTTAACATAACATCGGTTTAGATTCCTGCGATCTGCTGGCTGTACCCAAAAGAAACCAGTGGTCTGTATGACGAGCCCCTATTCCATGGTAGTGTCAGATTCGAATCTGTGTCCGCTTGGATTTAGATCCTTCAGAGGAAAGTGTTTTTCGGTGGCAACAAAAAGGAGAAACCAGGCAGATGCAACGGTAACTAAACTAATATTAGGGCCTAAAATCCTTATTAATATCTTTATTGTGCTGTATGTGCAAGCCTTTTACTTTTATTCTAGGAGATTTGTGCCAAGAGCGGTAGTACACTCTTTCAACCGTCAACGGAGGCAGAGTATGAGTTTATGCAGCAGCTGTCCAAAATGAAAGGTACTCATGAATAAACAATGCCACAGTCCCTCATAAGGAAGTCGTTATTATTCTCAGTTCAGAGGGATGTTTGGTCGGGTCTCCGCCTCACCTCCCTAGATCGGACCTTCGACACAGCGGACGACTCCCTGCGGACCCCGCTGGTGACCACGGAGCTGTTGGCAGACGCCGCCACGCGAGAGGCCGTATCGGCCAGACTGGGGCACACCTGGCAGAAGCAGTGTCTCTTCTTTGAGGCCGCGAGGTTCTTCAAGCTCAAGGATGGAGACTGCGAGGAAGAAAGGGCTTTTGTATGTGTGTGGAATGGTAAGAAGGCTTGTTGAAATAAAAGTGCAAAATGGAGCTAACACCCCCATTTTAGAGGTCTCTTGTCCTGATGGCTTCTCTCATTTTGGCCACCTGAGCAAAGGACGCAGCTGCCTAGCCCATGTAGATACGGAGGTGGCATTTGATGACTCGCTCTGTCTGGCTGAGGGACAGGATGAGCTTAGAGCGCTATTTACACCCCAATTGGAGTGGCAATATATGGACACCATGAGAATGCACTTTGAGTAAGTTTAACAGTGTTCACAACAAACATTCAGAGACGTACCTTAACCTTGGGGTAAGACAAGTTGGGTACATACTCATATACCTGCAAGGAAGTCCAATAGATGCCAGACTTATTCATACACAATCTTTCTTGTATGATGTCTGAGTAAACGTATTTTATTGTGCGTAGAAAAGAGTCTGAAAGGGCTCAAAGTGCGTCTCAACCAAATGTATCTTTTTCTGCTTCCCTTCCTCTCAGCTTCTCCGCCGCTTGGATCAATAACGATACCGACATCTTAAACGACGAGGGAGAAATCAAGAAGAACAAAAAGAACCAATCATGTAAGAAAAGAGTGACCTTGTTAGGGAAAATATGTTGGTGCACACTGAGGAGAAAGCATCTTTAATATGCAGCGAACATGGGGGTTGTGCACTTCGTTTGCAGTTGATTTAGTAGAGAGAGGGATTGAGGGTGTCTCATTTAAGTCTTTTTCTCTGTTATAGATTGCACTTGGCTGCACCAAAATGGCATTGTTAAAACCGCCAAAAATGCCGTTTGCTCCAACGGAGAAGTAACTGCCACCTCCTTGTGTCAATATGAGGGTAAGCAATTCTTAAATTGCGCAATTCCTCATGTAGTACACTTCTTTTTATTGTCTCCCTGAACAATACATCTCGTTCTATTACTTTCTTTCCCGTCCAGCCTGCTACACGATGAATGGTCGCCAATGTCTCTTCCCATTTACCTTCCGGAACATTAGCTTTGACGGTGTGGAAACAGAGTTGACGTATACAAAGTGCTCGGCGTTGGATATTCACGAACCGTGGTGTCCAACAAGTGAGAAAGAAAGAATATTGAATAATACGGAGAATACACCTTCTTCCTCTTCCATCCATGAACGTAGAGTTAGCCCTGGACGGATCCATTGAGGAGTGGGATCTCTGCTTGCCCGACTGCCCCACTGAAGAGCCTCAGCCAGCCTGCCTCGAGCCGCCCCTCTACCCTCGCTACTCCCTGGACGGCGACGAGGACGGGGAAGATCTCGACGGAGAGGAGGATGAGCTCGCGGCCCCACTCTGGGAGAACTACACGGCCAGCCTGGACTATGATGAAGATATGGTGCTCTATGACGTGAGTAATTCATTATCTTGCGCTAATTAACATGGCGTGTGACAGTTACATTATAAAGAAGCGGTTAGCAATTAAGCCTTTCACATTCTACGCCATTGCCAAATACTATACTTGATTGTACTCTGATGTTTTCTAGTTGGAATTCGTTTCCTTCTCCTGTCCTGAAGGTTACGTATTTGAAGGCTCCTCCAATCACACCCACTATGCATGGTGTTATAATTGGAGCTACAAGTACGAATTTGACCTAGAAGCAAGGTGTACAGGTAAATGGAACTATTTTCGAAAATGCCATTGAAAGATGATGATGATGATGATGATGATGATGGCGTATTTAGCTGTTGAGTGTCCCTGCCCGACATGGTTTCCACCAGCTACCTGGGCCGGCACGTCAGACTGGGACCCCGACCACCCTGACCAGGAGCCCTCTTGTTCCACTAGTGCCGGGCTCAACTACGGCAGCCAGGTGACCTACCACTGCCCTGAAGGATTTGTGTTCAACACGCCCCTCTACAGACTTAATGGCACTGAAGAGACAAACATCACTTTTACGTGTGGTAGACAGGCTCTATGGGAGCCACTCTTCCGACCAGAGTGTGTCCGTAAGTTCCGAGTACAGAAATGGGAAATACAATTCAAGTTATTGCATTATTGGTTCTAAAAGTATTGTCTAACCTTTCAAAGAGTGCTTATTACGCACGAACTGTTTCCCCCTCAGCCGTTGAATGCGTCGATGATCCCTTCCCAGTGGACAACGACGCCTGGGGCGCCTACGATTGGGAGCCAAAGAAGAACAAGACGTTCATGCACAAGATTAAATACAAGTAAGTTAGGTATTTAAGAAATACGACCGAATCTTGATTTTTGTGTTCATCCTGCAGTTGCCCTTCTGCTGATTGGGCATTTCCTTCCACGCGTACCAGAGAGGTCTTCTCGGAATGCCAGGCAAACAAGACATGGTCACTCGCAGAAGTGGAAAGATGTCACAGTATATTAACTGCACATAACAGTGCATTCAATATTTAACAACAACTTTATCCTCTCAGTGCAACCCTGTCCCGAGGAGCCCCCTGCCGCCCCAGTCGACGGATGGCGGTGGCTGACAGCCGAGTCTGTCAAGTACCGTTGTGCGAACGGCTTCAAATTCGAGGACGAGTCTTACCCCTTCACGTTCCTCAACTGCTCAGTGCGGCGTCAATGGCATCCGAAAGAGCTCATGCCATGCATTCGTATGTCTTTTGAAATTTGCTGTGACCTTTCTAATTAGTTTTCTCCAGCTCGTGAGTGCAACACGACGATGCCGCCTGCCCACTACCGCCTCATGGACATGGACTGGCCTCACCAGAACAAGAGCTTCGGTGCGAGGGTCAGGTACACTTGTCCCATATGGACGGTTACGTGGACTTCTAGACTGAAAGGTTTCTTTCTTTCTGAAGGGTCCGATATGGCATTTGCTAGCGATATTATTTCAGATCAATTTGTTGAATGCGTTTGGGATGAAGAGTCGGATGAAATGATTTGGGCACCGAATGATATTCAACCGTGTAACCGTAAGTACACCCAACCGACTCTAAGAATAGGGATAAGAGTCAGAGGGACAAAGGTCTTTTAGGTTCATGGGCCTCTCTTATAAATGCGTATTCATTCTAAAACGTCTTTTTCTACATGTTTCTTTTGGCAGAAGGGATTTCCGGAGGATTTTCTCAAAACTTTTCTTCTTCTTCTTTTTCTCCACTTTGTCATGCTGACAAGCCGCCCACTGCTGTACTTTTGTTTTATTGCCTCCGTTTCCCCTTCTTTTTATTCTCCATGTCGTGACTCCATTTTTGTCTCTTTCATGATGGATCTGATGGAGTTCGTAAAGTCGGAAGTAAAACAAGCTCATGTAAGTAGAGACAATAAAATTAAAATATATACTATACAATGGATCCCTCTTAAAGTTTATTGCTATAAAACTGTACATCACTACTTTCTACGAAGAGAAAAGCCGTTTAAAGTTATATAGCACGGTTTTCTGAACTACCCTGCAGCACTACTGCATTTATGCATGCATGATGTAAATTAGCACTTTCTTCCATCTCATATGCATTGGATTGTTTTAGCACATTCTTCTCTTTTCTATCCCCTTTTTCTCCCAGTTTTAGAAAGCAGCATTTGATTGGGAAGGACGAATAAAAGACGGAGAAACCATATATACAAAATGTAAGACATGTAAATTGTACAGATCGACTTTAAACCAATAAACCAATCCAGATGTTTAATATCTTTTTATAAATATAATCTTAATATACTAACTGTATTCAATATTATTGAACTTTCTTTTTTGTTGGTCCTTCTTCCGATTCTAGTCCTCGCTCTTCTTCTTCTTCTTCTTCTTATCCTGATAGAGTCTGAGCCGACTGGAGGAGAGTGAGAGAAATGAAGATGGAGCCGAGGGAATAGAAGACGCGCCAAAGTGACAAGAAGATGTCAATACCTAAAACACACAAGGTGAAGTTAGAGCAGACCTTGATTACAGACGGAAGATAGTCTTATCTAGCCAGACCACCATTAGGGGAAATGCGGACGCATTGTACATGTGGTGGCTGTCTAGGGTTACATATTTTGTACCTATCATCGTTGTGCTAGTGCATGTTTCCTGAAAGTGGCCCTGTTCCAAATCGAATCTGCCTGGAGGCCATCCTTCCATCCGACGCACTTCACTCGTTTTAAGATTTGTAGACGGAAATAGAACGGAGTCCTTTAGACAAACGAGGAGGATTCATACTCAGAAAAGAAGCAAGAGCGGACACAATATAGTTTAAAATGACAAACTGAAAATGATCATGAGCAGAAAGTATACCAATTCACTATAAAGTTGGGTCCTTATATGTAATGTGTACTGCGTATGTCCTTGGAATCACATATGCACCAATTATGCATATAAGACCACCCAGTGAACGCATGCATGGCCTTATTAAGTCATCTTTCCTCAAGTCATCAAGTGAAGGCTGTGGTCGATTTGATCTCTGTCGTTCGTAGATCTGGGGAGGAAAGAAGATAAACTTTCTTGGACCCAGAATAGAGTCTAAACTACAAATGCAATGCACTGCTTTGCGGGAAGAATACATTTAAATGAAGCCTAAATGTTGCATATGCATAAATTTATTTATGTGACGGAATATTTTTCGCAATGCTGTCCTTCTGGGAAGTATTTTTTTCATGCTCTAAAGCTTCGTATCCTTGCTGTAGAGTGAGTCTTTTTGGTTCGCCCAGAAGACGCTTTCTGAATATCGATGCAAGATTCTCATCTGTGTGACAGAACGCAGAACAAGAAGTCAGCTTGGATGGAGAGTTGGTGGCAAAAAGGGTCTTCACACGCCTTTCAAGAGGAGGAGGAGGAACTTAGTTTAAAACCACTTGGCCTGAGCTTCATTATAGGCACTATTCTGTAGCTATTGTATGATCAATAGGCGGCTCAAAAGGGGCGACGAAACAACCTCAAATCATGTTACAGAAAGCTACAAATTCGATGCAATTGTGATAGATTTAAAACTAATTTAATCGTTGCTTTCGCAAATTATTGTACCATGCCCATGTACTTTTTCGCTCTGCAGCTCTATCAGTACTGGTAGCTAGAGGGAGAATATTGAAATGACATTTTGGAGCTAAATTCAATGCCTTCATCTGTTATAAAATGTATTTTAATGTGAGGTTCTTTTGGAATAGAAGGATAGATATCCATTTTGGAAATGGTCTTCTAAAAGTTGTTTCCAAAAATTGTAAGCAGTCCTCTAGGTTCGTATTTTAAAAGGGATATCTGCTTTCCTCTCTTGCTTATTTTCCGGCTCCATTTTGATGATAAATTATATTGGACCAGTCCCAGAAGAAAGTATAAAACATAATTTTCACTAAAAATAAAATAAAAATAGTGGAATGATCAAGTTAATACGTACGAGTATATAATTAAGAGGGGGTAGCGTAAAGCATAAGGCGTCGGCCTGCGACAGTGATGGTCGTAGGTTCGAATCCCCCCTCGTCCCTCTCACCGACCAGTAGGTTGGTTCTCACCATGTAAGTAGGTTATTACTACTTACATGGTTCTCACACACCCTGCTTTACCACACACACACACACATTACGCGCATACATACACCCACACCCACCATACGCATGCACCCACACACTGAAAATAGAAGCTTTTGCACTCGATCCACAGATGGCGCTCTGTGAAGAATAAAAGGCAATCAGCCATAACAGTAACATACCGCAGCGCCATCTAGCGCACCTCGGGGAACTGCGCATGGCGCGAAAATACAAATATCACATAAATAATAGGCTACAAAAACTAATCAAAGTACAATATAATTGTTAATATAATGCCTCTGGGCAGGAATTCCCCCACCTCTGGGGTGAAAGGGGGACAGTACACTGTCCATAATAGAGGATAAGCCATAAGGCGGAGCTGGTGGATGAACTCGAAAGGGTAGTACTCTGGAATAAACTGAAAGCCGCAAACTAACAGTAGCGGGGATTAGGCGGGGGGCAATCCAGTGCGAATTAAAAACATATATAATTAAGTCTCATTTTTCTGTAAAGTAAAGAAATATTTGAGTATTTACAAGAGACCATTTACGAGCTCTCCTACAAGGGCAAGCAAGAATGAGGAA
This sequence comes from Tisbe holothuriae, assembly GCA_900659605.1. Taxonomy (NCBI): domain Eukaryota; kingdom Metazoa; phylum Arthropoda; class Copepoda; order Harpacticoida; family Tisbidae; genus Tisbe; species Tisbe holothuriae. Next base: position 1,634 of record LR140372.1, on the reverse strand, counting down.
AATAATAGGAACTTTTCCGGAAAACTTCCGGAAAACTTCCAGAAAACTTCTTGTGAGAGAGAAAATTTTCCTCTTTCCTTCCTCCTTCTCCCAGCAGACAAGGCTGTGTGTGGGAGAAAGGGAGGAAAATAGGAGGAAAATAGGAGGAAGTTTTCCATAAATTATTAGAAATTTTCTGAAAGTATTCCTTCTTTTTCTTCCATGTAGGAGAGCTCTTAGAGCCAGCGTTATCATCATTTTCAGTAGCGTAAAATTAACATTTTAACAACACACCTTTAGGCCGCTCCCAGACTGGGGTTTTCTGAGGAAAAATACGCTGGAGTCTTTTCTCTTCTGTCCCCTTCCTCAACTCAGCTTGCTAATAGCAGAAAAAATGCACCTGCGTTTTTTTTCCTTGACTGGAAAAATACGCTGGAGTATATTTTCTGAACAGCTCAGCTTAAGTAGTAAAGCTGAGTGGAGGGGGGAGGACGGCGGAAAAACATTCCAGTGTTATTTTCCTATGAAAACGCCAGTCTGGGAGCGGCCTTAAACCACGTTAAAACAAAATTTTGCTCCCCAGAAGCAACACGTACGATGAACAAAATGATGATCTCATTGGAACACCGCAGATATTAATGACGAAATGACCGAAGGCCTCCGTATTTATAGTTTGCTTAAAGAGGCCCATTTCATTCCTCTTCTCTCTTTCCAATTTCGAGTGCTCCCCCTCTCTCCGAAGCGACTGAAACTCTTCTCGCAATGAAGAGAGAATCTGCTTCGCTCCGTCTTCTATTTTTCAGTCCGTTTTCTGCTCGCATTGAGTCTGCTTCTCTTCTCTCTGCCCTCCCTCATCAAAGTGCTGAAGTGACGGGAAAAGCGGCAATTTCATCTTCGATAAGTCAATAAGAAACGTTTGATTGTGTGCAAAGAGGGAATCGAAAAGAAGTTAAAACGGGATTAGCATCGAAAATCGGTCGTCCAACAGAGGTGAGGAAAAGTACGAGTTTGGCATTTTGGGACTTAAGAAGTCAGTATAATTGCCTAACGAACTGCAAGGCTTGACCCTTAAGGTCTCCTCCTTAGCTTCTCTCTGAGTCAATTAGAGAATTCCTGTACTGCAGACAGAAACGGTGTACTCTATGAAAAGTGAGACCTTAACTCGCCGAAAATGGCGTGCTTATGAATAGTTTCAAATGCAAATAAGATCACTGTTTTTTTTTTGCATATTTAGGACCTTGATTTATTGTAAGTTTCTTACTCATTGGTGTTCGTTAAAACTCTCCAAATACACAGTACATAATATTACTAAAGTATACCAGCTTGCTATGCACCATAACATTTAATGCGATAAGAATTTGGCTTTTAATTATATCTAGTGTTCATTATTTAATTAATGTGGAGATTCTTCTTAACAGTCTTTTGGTCGGATACCCGTGTTTATATTTTTAGATGTTTCTCTATAAAGTTCGAGTGAACGTGAATGTGATAAAACAATCCCTTTGATAATGTATACAACAGAGATCGATCAACATTTTATTATCCTCATTCTTTTGTACTACAAACAAATCAAAAGGCCAAGAGAAGGCTGCAAGTTGTCAAGAAAAGTTTGGTATCCAGCTGGTATGAACAAAGATATGAAGAATGATAGATGG
>LR140371.1:0-17326 GCA_900659605.1 Tisbe holothuriae | reverse complement strand
ATTAAAAAAAAATGGAACGGTTTTCACATGCTTTGTCTCCCTTCTGCTTGTCTTTCCTGTTTTTCTATATACCTCCTCCCCTCCCTTGGGCACCCAACTTTTTACGGAACAATATGTGGAGCAAAAATTCAAAGGATAGAGATGCTTGATGTGAGCAGAGTTCAATGGATACTTTAGATGTGAGATGTCCCTGCTTTCTTCAGTCTTGCTCTGGCTCTCCTGCACGCGCGGGGGCACAGGGAGGGCGTTTGCTTCAGACTTTAAATAGAATTTTTATTCACTACATTCCAAGGCAGTCCGAGTGGCACTTTAACTTAAAAAGTATTCCAAATTAACAATATTTCTTTAATTCAGTCATATATTTAAAGTTTTAAGATATGTCAAATGACTTATGACTCACTACTGGTGTTACGTACAAAGTTACGTACAAAGTTCCGTACAAAGTTCCGTACAATGTTACGTACAATGTTACGTACAATGTTACGTACAACATTTTTTTGTAAATTTAACGACGAGACAGTTATTTTGGGTTCGATTAGTAAAAAAAGCAGGTTATGGGTTTCTGCTTTGGTGTTTGGTTTTTCCTTTATGTGGTATTTAGCAGACATATTTGCAGAACAAATTTCACAAAAAAATATTAGTACTAATTTTTGAAAAAATAATCTCGCACCTCCAATGTCTATTGCCATCAACAGCTACTTTTAGCAAAGGGAGATCTGCTTCGGTTTTTAAATCCACGGAAAATCCTTGTTAGCTTCTGATCTTCTGAGCTTCCAATGTCAGTCCTCGCACCTCTGTTAACATACAAATGATTAATTTCTCAGGCTTCCTCTTCGTACCCCATCAGAGATTCTCGAAGATGCTCCCCATAGCGCAGTACATGTCTTACCAAAGCGCAAGCAGGAGGGCACATTGTTTTTTGGACAAGGACTTTATCGATAGACAGAATGAACTGTTTCAACTAGCGAAAAGGAACTTGATAGGAGACACATATGGTAAGTATATTCTGAGCATGTGCGGTATCCAAATGTGTAATTCGGTATTTTTTGGTATATACGGCCATGAATAAGAAACATTTCGGTACATATTTTGGATTTTAGAAATATAAGTACTAATTTCAATAAAGTAAAAGGGAACTAAGCCGTAACTTCCCAATGAGTTTATTTACTTATTTAATTAAAATGCGTGGAATTATATCTGTTTTGATAGATTTGTAAGAATAGTTCGCAAAATATATAATGTCATAATAATATCCCTACTTTTAGCTGGGGAATTAAATCAAAGCTATTTTTCGGGCCCAAACATTTATACCAATGTTCCTAGAGGATTTGTGCAGGTGCATTAATTATTATATCTAAAATGAACCATATGTAGAAATTTAGATTATTTTCAGGGATATTTTATGAAGTGTGACCCTATTATTAATTTCTATGTGTAAGTATATTTTACTAATAAGTAAGTACAAATAATCCAACCCAGAATGCTACTTTTAGTGACCCATTTCCCTCACAAACAAACAAGGTACGTGACATTATACGACGATATCTTCATAACTTTAGAATATGTTTTCTTAGATTGCAAAGTATTCCCTGAATAGAGAAATTGATTTTAAGACATCCCATCAGGTAAAGTAATCTATTTAATATTTATAAATAGTGAGAAATTTTACTTAAGAGAATATTTTTTCATGTTTTCAACTTTTTTGGGGTAATTTAGCTGTTTTAGCAAAGTTTACCTGAAAATCATGCCAAAAGTAAAAAAAATGAGAATATGTGACAAACAGGTTTTGACTAAATAAATTGGGTAAAACCCCCTCCAATGGTCCTAATTAGATCTAAAAACACATTTATAGTTATAAAGCATGGAAAAAGTGTAAAAATAACTTGTAAAAGAACCTTCATTTTTGAGCTATTAAGTAAACCCCCTAAAATATACCTCTTTTTGTGCACCTTAATACATGCATAACATTTAAGATATTTTAAAATTTTATTGTTGGAACTAAAATTTCCCACTCTTGCAAAACTTTTTGTACTTCATAAGGAAAAGTGTAGGATGGACCAGATTGGAGTTATTAACAATTAAAAGTTGCGTCTTGAAAAAACACCCTGTACCGTATTGCAAGTAAACTGTATCCTAGATTTTTACCATTTTTCCTTTCCCCCGTTATCTGATATTTAGTTTGCTATTATGGCCAGTTTCTTCAATAAACCCGTGGCTGGTATTGGGAGTCTTCTTGAGCATTTCCTTCTCAAAAATGAACTGTTTTTGGACTCAGAAGTTGCCAGCACAACAAAAGTCCAACTGAGAGAATCCTTATTGTTCCCAATGACCAGATCAATATTTCCGGGAGCTATCAACTTCACATTTGTCGATGTCATCGCCTGGGTGAAGGGAATAGAGATGGTGATTTTTTATATTTTAATGCATTTTGACCTTAAAATTCAGGTAAAGCTTGATATGAGCATAAGATCACTTACAATTTGAACTACTCTTCAGCCAGCAATATCTTTAGAACAGTCTACTATACTTATTAAACGAATGGTGTCAATGCAATGTTGGATTGAAATTACCATCTTAGACAACAAAAGGACCGTGTAAACTCTCTTGGGAATTCTTATTTTTTCCCCAAAATACGATTATAAGCAGATAAAATCGCCATTACAGCAATTTTACCACATGTGGGGATCCGAAAACGGAGATAAAATTGTGCCAAAATTTATGTATTACCATATTTTCTTAATGATATGGTCATTCTTGTATGTACATCAATTAGCCATTGAACACGACTCTTGCCATCAACTCCTACTTCACCGCCCGAGGCAGCCTGAAAAACCGCAAGCGCATCTTTCATCTCATGCAGCACCACCTTCCGCTGCCCTCACCGCCAATACACCCTGTAACAAATCTCCAGGAAGTCCTAGAGAACTCAGGATATATGTTGAAGTCGCAAGGGTGGGAGGGCAATGAGGATTGGATTTACATGCCAATTGAGATGGAGGATAGAAGTGCAGAGGAGGCGGATTTTAAGCTCAGGTGCCAATGTAGGATAATTGAGTTAATGTACTGATTTAATCAGAAAATATTTCGGCAATATACAGAGCAGAGTTGTCTGAGCAGGGAAAGGCACTAATCAAATATGTGTAGAACTACAAGTAGAAGTAACTCTCTCAATCTCATTTGTACAGGCTACCCTTCTTACATCAGGATTTCCATGTAAATGAAATGTCCTATATGACAAGTTCTGAAGAGTGGATATTTCTAGGACTTGTGACTAAAGATATCTTGGTGGATGGAAAACTTCGCAAGTCATCATAATATTGACAATTCTCTAAAAATAAGCTCTTTTGCTGTGTGAAGAAAAAGTATTAAAATTTCATTGAAATTTGCGAACTGCTATAAAACAAATAGTTACATGCTAGAGTTAAATTTTACCCTTACCCATCTCCCACTTTCCTTAGACCCTAGTTATACAACTGGAAATACATTTGACATACGGAACTACAGCTACCAAACCCCAGTGGTTAACATCAACCAGTATGGAACACCCCTCTACCACTCAGTAGATGACAGAGACCAGGTTCGTTTAGAAATGGTCAAGCACTGCTTGATAGACCAGCAAGTAGCAACATGCCCATTTCAACAAGTTCTGACCAGTAATGGATTGTGCTCCGTGTTTTCTGGATCAAATGCTAGTATGGTGCCAGAATGGTTTCAGGGCTCTGATCTGCTGACATCCTTTTATACTCATTATCCCGGATATACGGAGAAAAGTGCATTAAAGATGGATATAAAAGAGGAAGTTGTGATATACCTTGATCTACATCGAATGGAAATTGGACACAGTGAAGAACAGGCAACAATTCAGATGAGACTTCTTGATGTTGGTCATATTTATGGCCTCTCTGATGTTTACGTCTTATGCTTTGGAGGTTTGTAATAATAAAATACTTAATAATACGACGAGTAGTAAAGTACAAACCAGGTTATATAAAGAGACAACTACCCTCTACACACCCGTGAGTACAACTAAAGGCTCTGCATACATAATGCATTGGAGATGTCAGTAACGGTGCAACGTTTCAGGATACTCCCATGTCATCACAACTTCAGCAGTCCTCTCCACCATCAACGAGAACGCCATCCAGGAGGCAAGAGAGCAACAAATATGCAGAAATACGATAGAGTACGATTCGGTGGGGAGGCCCTTCAGCAAGTCAGCTTGCGTGGCAGAGTGTCAGCTGGAAAGAGTCATTGATATTGTTGGATGCATGCCATGGGATTACTATACAATCAGAGTGAATTCTGTGCCGGTTTGTGATGGAATCAGTTCAAGGGACTTTAAGGGGAATCTGACATCATTTCAAGCGATGAGTGAAGATGAGCATGATTGTAACTGTCCGGGTAACTCAACCATTCCCTGTCACTCATATTTTGATTAATAATTTCAGCTTCACATAGATGACTGTGAATCAATATCCTATGAACTTGAATCCAAAATAATACAGCTCAACCCAAAAGTGGAATGTCAGAATAAGCACATCGTTTTGGGAGCCCTTTCAGAAGCAAATCTTCCAGCAGATTATTACGCACATCTAGCATACAATATATACAGAAACTTGAACTTTACTTGGCTACCTGGGGAGCGGTGTATTCAGAAAGTTGAGCAAGACTTTGCCAGAATCTCAGTGAAATTTGATCATTTCAATTCCAAGAAGATCAATCTCCACTATGCTATGGAATGGCAGGATATGCTCTCAGCCATTGGAGGGATATTTGGATTGTTTGGCGGGATCTATATGCTCTCTTTGCTAGATCTAATTTACTGGGTTCTTTTCAAAGCAATTCCCAACACAAGAAAAGTGTTCTTTAGGACGGATGTGAGCTCAGGAGAGAAGAGGTATATTTACCAAAAATGGAAGCCAAAAATTATTTCAATAGAATATGTCGGCACAAGTTTTGAACTTACAGTTTTACAAGTTACAATGAATTCTTTTAGACCAGGCTCCGCCAAGGGATGGCTCGCAGAATTCATCCTATCCAAACTTGTCCTTGACCGTTCCAGTCTTGTCTTATGGATCATCTCCCTCATCCTGGAAGGGCTCATGTTCATCCTGACCACATATGTCATTGTGACAGCAGTACAGCTGATGGCTGACAAGGCAGTGACCCTAGATAGGAGTCATCTGAAAATTGATATTAACAGAGGTGTTGTCCAACATCCTGCATCTGTGACAATTTGCTTTAAACAGGTTTATTATTTTTGTTTCTTCAATTAAACTATATGTAAACTGCAAACTGGTTCATTACATATACAGGGTTTGGATAAGTGGAATGTACCAAGAATGTTGCTTAATCAATTGGATTTTAGATGTCATAACGAGGATGTGGATTTGTGCCGGCCGAATGCGTATAATGATACACAACATTTACCTCCAATTAGAAGAGACTTTAATGATATTTTGGTTTACTTTGCAGCTGTTATGTCTAAATTTGGAACAGGGTAATTTAAATATGTGGTTTTTAAAAGGTGCTGAGTTATATGCTCATTCCAATTTAGATTTCCAGATGGGTATCATCCAATGGCTACATACAAGAAAAATCTGGATTTTACTTGTAAAATGTACTTAAATAATACTTATTTAGCTCTCGAAGGACTTCCGCAGCTCTATACGTACCATCTAATTGGACTAAATAAGAGTAAAGAGTTATGACATTATGAAAGACGAGTATTACTTGTACCTTTTATCATATTTTAGGCTTGGCGTACAATATTGACAAGTCTGATTCCGAAAATCAAAAAGATCCTCGTTGCCAGGTAGAGTTTTTGCTAGTTCCATTTGGGGTTACGCATTAAGCCGTCAAATGTCACATTTGACGAGTTAATACGGCACCCGTCCATTTTAAACGTTCACAGGAAGGTCCACTTCTGCAACAGATGAGCCATGCATTTGTTGCTACATCTCTTCGAAGGTTTGCACACAGTGGTAAGTAGCTTCAACCCAAAAGTAATCTTACGAAAAATATTTTGAGCTCCTAACAGTTGCAAGGCTAGGGGGATTCGAACCCGCAACCCTTTGGGCAAGAGGAATACACACCTACAGAACATACTAACCGGATATCAAGAATTAATGCGTCTGCTAATATTGAAGACATAACGTTTGCTTTTAATGTGCAATGCTGGGAATCTTCAGTTTTATGAATTGAGAGAAGATTTGTCCATTTTATCCCCCTTTACAGTTATGTTGGACTGTTGGTACATGCCTCGCGGCTTGCTTTAGGCCACAGATTTGAGCTATTTGCATTCTTTGGCTATTTGCGAGCACAGCTAATGTGCACCGATATAATTTATCTTTTTCCTAGGCACTGTAGATGGCCTCGGAACATTTGTCCATAACTTTGCAGATATCATTGCTGGCGGGGTGTTTTTACCCCAACCTGAGGACGATGTGTCTCTTGAAGGATTTGAACTAAGATTGACTGGACAGAGCAAACAAATGGCAGTGCAAGGGAATGTATTTTCTCAACTGCAAGCTACAACCTTGCCAACGAAAGGTACATTTATACATTCCATGCAGTTTGATTGTATACGATCATCAATTGTTTTAGACTGGTTAGAAAAACAGCTATTGGAATTCTTTCTCAAAATAGGACACTCTCTGTATAACACATCAGAAGTCAATATATATGACATCCCGGCAATTTTAAGTGATCCTTTCATGGCTAAAGACAGTTCTCATCACTCTGATCTTATTCAGAAAAATATGCTAGTGGGAAAAACGATCAAGGAAGTTTCTCAAGAATTGTACTACAATAACCATTATGGGAAGACTCTGGCCAAATACAAGGCAGAAGTTTTAATACATGCAAGATATTCAGGTGTATTAGCTAATGTGGAACCTTCTGATGAATTATTTAGCAAGTATTTTGAGCCACGAGAGGATGCTTTAGGTTATAGTGTAGTTAGTAAACAGTTTGGGAATACCCCAGACTATTTCCACTACAACAAAGAGAACCAAAAGCCTCAGTATAAGCGAGACTGGGCTCGGCTTGAAGGACTAAAGTACTGCAAGGAAAACAGGGGCCAAGACTGCCAGGATAAATTCAAACATATCTTTGCTTTTGGAGGCATTTGTTCTGCCTACAATTCAGCTCCATTTTGGGACATATTCCAATCTCAATATGGCACTGAGCTCTTTTCAAGTATCTACAACATCCCAGAGGCTGGAAATGAAATTGAAATGCAAGATTATACGTTGGAAATGCTTCTTGATATTCATGAGAGTGACATTGTGAGGTCAAGTGCAACATCAATATCGGTGGTAGTCAGTCAATATATTGATGTTGTGCAGGGAGGAAGTGCTATGAAATCTATGGAGGCTCACATGGGAATGAGGTACAATAACGAATTCTTTCAAATAAGCAAGCAATGTGAAGAATTACATTTGTAAAGTAATTCTTAAAATGTACATGGAAATTGTAATTCTAGAGTTAATTTGCATGTAATTCTTTGTTATAGTAATTCCTAGAATTAGGTAATTCATGACTTTTCTAAACAAATCTAATTGTAATTCTTGTAAAGTAAACTTAATTTCCCAATGCAATGCTGTCAAATAAGTAGCTCCATTTTTATTCTAATTGCCATTTTAAGTAAGTAAAACTCCCATTTTTATCCTTTAGAAGCAAACTCTCTGTCAAGATTGTCCCATTCACGTCAACAGAGTCGTTCAAAGAGGAGGATCTCTCCATTCGGCAATGTAAACATGATTTAGACCTTGACCAAGACACAACCATATTCCAGCACTACACCAGGCAATCTTGCCTCTACAACTGTGCTCTGAAGGTAAACACACATTTTACATGTCTTAGCCGATGAAACAATCCTATTATGTAGAAGACTCAAGAGATGACTGGATGCACAAAATGGAACTTCCCCCATTCTACGCCATCCGAACCTTTCTGCACTAAACATTACAGCTCTCTGTTCAGCAGGAATTTTACAAGCTGGACCAGCTCTCAAGAATGTTTAGTAGAATGCCCTCAAGGATGTGATGAGAACATTTATGAGCATAAGATGAGTTCATTTATGCTTGATCCGATTGAAGAATGCCATAATCCGGTGGTCATGAAGGCTGCTTTGGAGAATATCAATTTGGCTGCAGATCGGTATGGAAATACCTTCGAAATGTAATATACATTAATCCGTCCGATTTAGGTTCAAATGGCTCTATGACATTATTTCAAAGGATTTGAGCCGTACATTAAGAAGAACTGCTCCAATAAATCTTGACTCTTCTGTCCGGTGCATGTCCAAAGTTGAGAGAGACTTTGCCTGGCTTGAGGTGAGGGTGTTTCTGGACTCAACTGAGCTCATTAGAGACACTACATATGGACTGGCACAGATTGTAGGAATATTAGGTAAGATTCTGCAAGTCTAACCTCGGTTTAAGTAATGTGTATAAAGTCGTCAAGCACCCATGCAATGAATTTACTATTTACAATGAGTCACTTGGAATTAAGAGGCAAAACATATTTTGTATGAATTTATATATTATGGGTGGGCTGGGGCCCTGGGTTATCTTTTTGCACATTGTGTTAATAAAGAGACAATAGGCAGTGAAAGTAACAAAATAATTATTTCAGGTTCTCATCTAAGTGTCTATGCTGGATTGAGTCTGATAAGCCTGATCGAACTTGGATACTGGATCTCTGAACTGCTTGGCTTTTCAATGGTTGCAAAATGCATGGAATTCTACAGAACATAATTACAAAGACCATTAATACAAGTAAAATTCTTAAGACATCAGAGACTTGGAGCACAAGAGCAATTTATCCCGTGCACAACTTTATGATTCTGGACTAAACAAGAGTTCCAAAATAGAAACAATTTATTTCATTAATCTAATTAGAAAGCCATCCGCATTCCGGTATTAGCTCCTTCTTCACAGAGAAAGGAAGCCCATAGTCCTTGGCTGAAATGCAGTTGGTCATATTGTCAGTGAACCTTTTCTGACCAGGGTTCCATCTCCAGCAATCGTCATAGTACTTTCCTGGAAGGCTCTTTGATCTAAAAGTGACATTGCCTATTAGCTACCTATTTATTAATGGCAAATTACCTTAAAGTTAATAATAGCACAGAGCTGCCGTGATAAGCTATGCGTGTTCCATCTAGTGAAAGTGGCGCCGCCATAGGGTATGAATTGTAAGAGTTCAGTTCAAAGTCTGCACTGGCTGTTGGTTGGAAGACCAGTTCAAATGCAGTTTGAGAGTTGAGGCCAAGGCAGATCACAATGTAGCGCCGATATGCGGTGCAGACATTGAAGATTGTAGCTGCAAGGTGTGTGTGTTATAGTAGTATTCTGGTCTGGTAGTGGTACTTAAATTTTCCCAAGGCGCATTCCGGACCAAATTTTGAAAGTCTTTTTGTCGGGTAAAATAGCATTACTAGTAGTGACAGGCCCTCATCTTGCAAAATCCTACCTGAAGGAATGCTTTCTAATCCAGGCACATCTTGTGCGTCTAAATCTGGATTGTTGAGGTCAAATTGTTGCATGCAAACTGCATCATTTCCACTCAAGTCTCTCATGGTGATGATCATGGCGAAGTCAATGGAGGGATAGTGGATAATGTTGGGTCGGGCGGTGTCAAGGTCGAGAGGGGGACCGACAATGTTGTACGATCTAAACATGTTCAATAATATGCAGGTTTATAATGTTAATGTCTGTCATTCAGTCGTCCAGGAACTTAGGTCTGAATGACATTATGGAGAAGTTTTCCGAGTTTTTGCTATATGTACGTATATTTAGTAGCAATTATATGGTCAATATGCAATAATGTATACATACGAGGCCCGTTTGGGTCAATATGCGAATTGGTCCCGAAATCAGAATTTTACCAAACATTATATTTAAACTATAACATTTTCTAGTAATTTGACTCTTTTTGAGTTGGTGGAATGCTACAAAGAGATCACCAGTGTCATAAACTGTGTACCAGATCAGTTTTAGTAGAGCATGCAGCAGTGACCCCATCCAAAAAAGTAGCTGTATCAGGAAATACCAAAATATATAGACTGATTTATATTGTTTATTACCCATCCTTTTACTGTAAAACACACTACATATTACACATCAAACAATTTGGCACATTCTTGGGCTTCTTTTAGCATAATAATATTTAAAAAATATAAATTTATATAACACCAATATGGCATTTACTGCATGCAACCAATAAGCCAACTTTGAAAAACGCAGCTTCAAAATTGAAAAAAGTTTTTCCTGTCCTGTATACATTTGTACTTTAAGAAAATGTTATTTTTGTGTTCTAATTTAGGATATGGTCTTGAAAAATATATCTAATTAAGAAATGAAGATATTTATGCACATTTAATGATTTTTATGCAAATTTTAAGAACCACCAAAAATTGTAAGGGAACTAAATGCATTGTGGCAACATTTTAAATGGTACTAATTCAGGCTCAAATAACTTAAAACACCCCATGATGGGCACCAAAAGAACCACCAAAATCTGGACAATGGAATAATACCCTAAAACTAAAATTTTGGATTCAATTAATTCCTCCCAGTTGGTGAAATAGGACTTGGATGGGGGTACAAAAAGTGAAGTTTTAGAGGGACCACAAAACCATGTTTTAAATGTCAAACAAGGATATAAATACAGTTTTAAACTGCAAATGAGACTTAAAAAGACAACTGAATAAATGGTATGGTTATCTAGAAGTATATTAAAGTTACATCAAATTTCGCATATTGACCAGAACGCGCCTCGTATTTGGTCCCCAAATTAGAATGTATGCACTATAATACGTTGTTGTGACATTTGTGTCACTTACTGAGCTGTCCAATTTATTTCATGTACAAAAATTTATATGCTTTATGTTCAATTCTATATTTAACCTAAGAATTATCATCTACTTACGTGCACTTTGTTTTCCCTCTAGCATTCAGTGCCAGAGTACCTCGATCAAACTCCATAATAGTCCCGCCACTGGCACGATCAGCAATGAGATAAATCTTGTTGGTCTTCTGATGGCTGAAAACACTAAACTGGTTCCAACCACTCTTTGGAAGTTGGCTGGAGAAGTCCACTCCAAGTGGCTGCCATGTGTAAGGAGGGCCACTGTTCAAATCCAGGCTCATTGGTATTCCTAAACAAGTCAATGCACAGCTCAATATAGTAAACTAATGCATGTGTTAGTGGAGTTTTCGGAACATATGAGTATGTATTCAGTGTTCCAAATTGAAATACTCCATGTTTGTAGTCCGGCATTGACTAAATTACTTACTAACAACTCCAATAGTATCAGGATCTGCCCACGGCACAATTCTGTCCGATCCAAAAGAGTAGAGAACCCCGTCTTCTGTGACCACATCATACGAACCCATGCTAAAGTTGCTATAAGCCCATTCTTCGGGAAAGGTCTCTGGAAAGCTGGCATTGTTGCAGAGGGCTCCTTCCTCATTGCGGACCTTGTAGCCCTTTATGCCACCTTGCAATAGGCTGTAGTAAGGAGACCTCTCTAAAATGTATCATACAACTATTTGTATTAACCTGTAGAGTACACCAAATATTTAACACTTCAACTGGAAACAAAATGAATTTTGAGATATCGAGAAAGTTCTGTGTTATAGGATACTAAGTGGTCATTTAATCAACAACTTATACAATATATAAGCTGCAAAAATATTTTTATAAGTATCTAATGGTTCTGTTAAGCACATTATGAATAAATAATAAATTCATACCTGTCGAGATATACACCTCTATCATATCACTGGCAGCACTACTACCATCGTACGGGATAAGTTCCAGATAACTAACCACTGTTCCCACAGTGCAGCCACCATCAAAACCAATACGGAAACTATAGCAATCCTTCTGCTTGGTACAGACAGCTGAGCAAGCAGCCTCAGTCCCAATAGCCAATCTAGTCAACCCATTTAAGAAATTTTCTTCTGGTGTGGTAAATCTTTGAAATATATGATATGCCCTTGTAGAAATTATACAGTATAGAAGGAATATCATTATATTCCTAGTATTAGGACGTGTGCTATGTTTGGCCATAATAAAGAGTGTAAAATGGCGTTGGGGGAAACAAATTGCTCCTAAATATTTGTTCGTCCGTACTTTAATATATTTATGTCATTAGGAGGTACTCATGAAACTTTATACATATTATATGCGTGAGAAAATAGTTTCACAATAAAAAGTAAAGCAAGTATAATTAAAAATGATCTCAAAATGACTTCAATAACAATTAAGTACAGAGGGAACAATTACTTGTGTGACAAAAATATTTTAATATCACACACACCCAAAAAATATGGCAAGACTATCAAATATGCTCAGAACGACTTCCAAAGAATTTTTAATGAACATTAGAGCTCTCCTACACGGGCAGGAAAAAGGAAAATATTAGGAAGTTTTCCGGAAAACTTCCGGAAAATACCAGAAAACTTCTTGTGAGAGAGAAAGTTTTCCTCTTTCATACCATTTTCCTTCCTCCTTAGCACACACTCACGCCTTGCTAGCTGCTGGAGAAGGAAAGAAGAAGTTTTCCGGTAAATTTTCCGAATATTTTCCTCTTTCCTTCTGTGTAGGAGAGCTCTTAGGACCTTTACTTCAATTCTCGTTTCCTAGCCATATTTTATGCCACGTTTTCACAAACCAAAAACCGAAACCGACTTTGGTCTGCATTTTAAAAGCCGCACTTGCTTTTAATTTGTTATATACTTTTTATCCCCGTCCTGTCCTGTACATAATCTTTAAACAGGTTGGTCAATGGAATTTGGGCTATGATAAATGGAGAATAGCTCTGAGGTCGATTATTAAAAAGTTGAAATGAAAAACTTAGCGCCTAAGGTACTCCTTTAGCCAAAATAGGGGGGTTTTATTGGCTGAAACCAAATACTTAGCATTAAGGAAGACCTTAGGAACTGCTTAAGCTTTTTAATAATTGGACTCAGATATGTTACACTTTAGAAACATTATATAGAATTGTAATGGAGTTTTTCTGAAGAAACAAATTTTTACAAACCTGTAAAAAGACTCTGTATTTGTGGCAATCTCATTCTTACTGTTAATAATTATCATTAAAACGGCAGCATTGGTATTAAGAGCAGTTCTAGTATATTTTAACTATCGTTTTATATAAAATTTGTATTGAGTGACATTTTATTTAAAAAATATATCTGATTATTGTATACATGTATGTTCTACAATCTCGTTATATGGATAACGAAGAAGTTGCTATCATTCAATTCATTAATATTCTCTTCCAACCATCTCTATTTCGAAAGCCAACTACATTCTGGTAGGAGTTCCTTTTTCACCATGTGATGGAATCCATAGTCTGGACTGGATTCACATTCAGGCATATCTTTTGCAAACGTTTTCAAGACAGGATTCCAGCTCCAACAATCTTTCATTATTAGGAGACCACCATTAGAGCCCTTCTTTCTGAAATGTAGTAAATTTATTTCAATTCTCCGATAATGTTGTTGTTCCCGATGGTTTTATTTCAAAGTCCATCTTATAAAAAAGTGCACAAAGTAAATTTATAGTATATAAAATTCTTTGCTTCTTGTTAACCAGTTTTACACTCGTTGTAATAGATTAACAAAGGCAAGCTTGGTACAGGAAGAAGAAGCAGGTTTGGTGATTTTAGAATGCATCTTTCCGTGAGAAGAGCGCGAAATACGAGACATTGCATGTTAAAAGCGTTCGGTCGCGCGTATTCAAATTTGGCGCCAAAAGCGAGCCGATCGGAGCGGATCGCGACCGGTCGAGGGACTGAGTTTCTCCCCCTAGGCAAAGCAAGTGCATGAGCAAAACATCTAAAAGAAAGCTCAGCTGAGGGCTGAAAGTCTCACCCAATAAAGTGGCCTAAGCAGGCAAAGAGTCACTGAGCACCAAGAAGAAAAAGAGAGCTGAGAAGAGCAAATTGTAAGCTCAGGAGGAGCAGAAAGAAGGAAAGAAAAGAGGAAAGTCAGCCATTGTAAGCCCAAACTCTCAACTGTCAAGACGGAATAGATTTTACCTTAGGAAAGCAATTCCAAGGCGTTTCTAGTCATTTGGGGGGCTAGATAAGTTTCACCACACATAGTGTGCACAAAATGAAAGATTACATACATACAATATTCAAAAAGTTTTACTGCAATCCAATATTATGTATGTTGAACTTTTAAATGCTTGGTAGTTGGTTGTAATGCATGCCACTTGTGACGGAGTACACGCCAATCATGCTGCTCAGTGCTAAACTGGCCCACGTGGCAGCAGTAGTGTTGCATCTCTTTCTTGAAGGATGACTAGTAGTAGATTCTCTGCTCTCAGCTGAGATAAAATCATTCCTCAGCTCTAACTCAACATGTTTGGTCACGATTTTGCATGCCCTCCCCTACCGGGAGTTTTTCATACCATTTATAGCGGCAATATTTAAATCAAGAATTAAAGGTTATACTTTCATTTTGCATCGATTTTATGTTGATAAAGATGGTGCATGTGAGTCAAAAAGTTCCAAATGCAGCAATTTCCGTTTATTGTGACTACTTGTTTGGTAGTATAAAGTGGAATTAGGTGCAAAGAGAAGTAATCATTATAAATCATATGTGAGAAGCATGTGATATATTAAGTTGCTACAAAAAATCTGGACGGAATGATACATATATTTTTGTGGATGCCCCTGATGTGTGTCGTTATTTGCTTTTTAGGTTTGAATTTGAGTTCCCCAAGGGGGAAACCAAATCCCATAACTATATTATTGAGTAAAACTTAAACACTGTAAAGGTAGATTCTGAAAGGCTGAGGCTACGTTTGGTGGATTCCAAAATTTGAGCCCCCCTGGATTCCCCCCTCTCATTTTGACCAGTTGCGTATCCGTGTTATTAATGCTCCCTATAACCCTTAATTCACGATTTAAATATTGCCGCTTCAAATGGTATGAAATGCTGTCGGTAGGTGACGGCATGCAAAAGTCGTGACCAAACACGTGAGTTAAAGCTGAGGAATGATTTTATAACAGCTGAGAGGCCTGAGGTCGCCTGAGAGCAGGGAAAGAAGTACTAGTGATCCTTCAAAGAAAGAGATGCGACTCCCCTGTTATATGGGCCAGTTGAGCACTGAGACTCATGATTTGGCTTGGACTTAGTCACAAGTGACATGCATTACTACCAAGCATTAAAACGGTCAACATAGACATTCAATTGCAGTATACAATGTAAGTTGACCTATAAAAGGCATAATGAAGATCATAAACAAACTTGGAGCATAATTATGACGCCTCTCTTACTTAAAGGCTCACTAACTACTACTTTCTCTGCTGAGAGCTGAGGAGGGAGCTGATCACTCAACCGCGTAATGTGACACTCAGTCTGGTCACGACGTTCGGACTTCCCCCTATCGGTGATTGTGAGAACTGCATTTTGATATGTTATGTCATATGAATACAAGGTTATACGAAGGAAATGTAAATCCTGAACCCTCTCATTTCTACATTTACATTATTAAACCGGTTGATTGGCCAAAAAGACAGATTGAAGACTAAATTATAGCATATGGTGTTATGTGTTTTTATACATTATTATTTATTAACTATATAATAAAAATAATTATATAAACATTTATAATTACTGCATATTTAAGAAATGCTTTTTTCATTGCACTCAGTATGGACTTAAAAAGCCATGATTACTATTTTGAAAGGATGTTTCTTATTTAGGAGCCATCTTGCACGTTCGTGCTTAGGCTTAGGCATTTTCCTCGTTCTTTTTTGCTGTTTCTTTTTTTTCTCATTTCTGCCAAGCACTTTTGGGACTTAGAATAATTTCACTTTTCTGCACTCACGCACCAGCTAGCTCTGGCAAGGAAAATATTCTTGGAAAAATGACGGCAGAAACGGGAAAAAAGATAGAAAAAGCCTGTCTCGGAGGCTCCTTATTGAATGTTGATAATGCCATTTATTTTTGCTTATTATACCTATTTCAGTATTCCAATTTAAGTTTTTGGTTTACCAATTCGGAACAAGGATGCAGAGTCATAAGGTATGCTGCAAATATATTATATAAATGTACGCATGTACTTAAAAATGTTTTTTTTAAAGAATATACGCTTTCTCCGCGTACTGTATTGATCTGCTTTTATACAGGGACCGGTGATTCCTTAAAATTAATGTCCCTATTATAAGAAGCTGTATCTCAAATATCCAATGGGCTACAGTAACATATCAAACATCATTTAAGAGAGGAGATTAGGAATTTTTTAGTGAAAATTTCATACAAGTAGCACTATGTAGAATACTACAGGTTGAGTTGACTAGGGAAGCGTGTATTGGGTTTTGCTAAGGAAGTGAAATCTTGCTTTGAAGATGTCTGTGGTCGAACAGATAAACTCTAATATTGGCTTAGTTAAAGACAAAGCAAACATAAATTAACTCATGGGTTTTCTTACCAGTCCTCAATAATCTGCAATAGACATAGGGGTATTTAGGTATGTTTTATTAAAAAAGAAAAGATAAAGGCATAACCTAATATGACATGAACATCTGTTTTCCTTTTGTTTTACTTAAAATAGAAATAAAAGTGGTTCCAATTCAAACATACCTTGCGCAGACATAAATTAATTTACTAAATTATATAATTAACACTACACATCTCCCAATTTCCCAGTTCATTTGAGGTATTGTACGCTATTCCAGCTTTCCTATAATAGGAGTTACAGCCTTCTGTATTAAGGACATTTTGAGGAATCACCCTGTAAAATTAACCCCAATGTATTATAATGTTCCTTCACTCGTTAAACGTCTTTCATTGAACGAGGACAATGACCATTGATGCAAGGAAGGCTCAAAAGGAAAGCGGCGTAATATAAGCGAGCTCTGAAAAAAAAATTCCAATAATTGGACACATCATCATTTTAAGCAGAACAAGACTTAGTAAACCAGGTTCTACGTTTGGAAATGGTTTTCTGAGTTATCTTGTTTACTCTAAAAATATCTTATTTAGAGGAAAACTGCATGCCATGAATTTTTCTTAGAATAAAATCTGGTTCTTTTATGTTTTAGCAAAAATATTAAAATTCTAACCCGACAAAAGACACCTTTTGGACGGGTACGGACTAGGTGATACGCGATACGCACCAAACCAAAATTGTTCAAAGTGGTTTGATTTGGTCCAAATTCTCAAAATCCCCAAACGCACCGACGAGGATCATTTTTTTACTTCATAAGCAAATCAATATATCGCCCCGTTCGCGAGGTACAGGGGCGTCTATCCGCAGCCTGGATACGCACCTCTCTAACACACAAAATCTGTTT
>LR140370.1:0-17344 GCA_900659605.1 Tisbe holothuriae | reverse complement strand
ACCGTTCAATTTTCCGCGTTAACTAAATCGTCTTTGCACGATTTTCACGGTTAAAGAAAGAGAGAGAGAGAGAGAGAGAGAGAGAGAGAGAAAAACGACTCTTTGGCACTTCATCGAGAAAATTCATGATCTATTAATTAGCACGGATTTCTTGCGCCGGAAAAGTGTTATGACATAATATTTTCATAAGCCATCTTGGTATTTTTCAGTATCAAATAGCAACATTGCATTAAACTAGCTTTTAACCCGACGCGGAACACACACTTAAAAGGTAGCACTTTGCCAAGAGGCAAACAGAGGAAAATGTCCAGGAAAATACGATTCCCGAGGCAGCCCCTATTCCCAAAAAGCAGCAAAAGTCCTTCCGCAGTTTAAAAATGTGTTTTCATCTTGATTGATATCTCTGGTAAATATGTTTTATCTCAGTTTTTGCAATGGATTTCCTATCAGAGTTGTGCTGTCCGCAGGACATTTGGAGTAAAATGGTTTTTAATCGTCTTATTCAGAGTGGGACCTTGTTTGCCGAAGTAGTAATAAACAATGGTATGGGCAAATATGATATCAAAGTAGTCTAGTCTAATAGCTGACCACTGATATTCGGAATAAACGTAGGGCTGCCAGATCAGTAAGAAGGGATAATATGGAAAAATAACCATTATCTAATCTAAGTAGTAGTATATAAAATGTAGCTCATATTAATTATTTTAGGTATAAGCTCCTAAATTTTATATATAGAAAATGATTTAATTGCTAGGCTCATTTGATCATTTGTACCTTTTATGAAAGATTGTTCCAACTTCGTCAAATGAGTAATTGTCAGCCCTGCTAATAAAACGATTTTCGTGCTCGCTGATCTTTTTTGTCATTTGAATATGATTTAGAATCGCCGACGGGTCCGATCTTAATGATAATAATAACCGTCGTCACGGTGAAAACATGATGATATTTCGGTGATTGAACGGTTAACAGCGGAATAAAAACCCTTTTGTGACTAATTTAACCCTCGACCTTGAGAGTCATGTCGCGGGAAAAGAGGGCCCTGCAGGGTGGTCGGGGGGACCACTGTGCTGCAAATTGTTGCACAGACACAGCTAGCACAGTGGGAGTATATTGGAATGTATTTAATTCTAATGACACAGTGGGAGTATATAGGAAATAAGTTAGTCTAGTGACAGTGGGAATAAAGAGGTGTTTAATTATATATAATGACAGATCAAATGCATTATATGCGCATATGCATGTGTAATCTGAATGCATTGGTTGTTCTCAAATAATTCTACACTGTAATCTGTGTATGAATGCTAATAAACAATAAACAATAAAACTGCAGTTTTCGCCACTCAAAATAAACAACCCTGTCAATGTTTGCAACACACAGAAGACAATAGCCAATACTCCCATTCTTGTTGCAACTTCAAGGGGGGATTCTTGACATTTCGCGAATGATTCCTTTGGGCGAAAAACAAAGAGTCGGGTCAGAAAATGAGACATAAACAAGACGCTCTAAATAAGGTCATATCCCAGTCTTGACAGATTACCTTGCGTAAAAAGGGTAGAATTTTGGTCTAATGCAAGACCTATTAAGCTGTAAGAGAGGAAGTCGGTTTCGAAATGGTAATAACGCACATATAAAACAAGGAGTTTTATTTATGACTTGTGCGTACAATATGCGCGGATTAATCAGGACAAGGAGGCCCAATAAAAAGGAGTTGTTCGGTAAAATACGACTGTAAGAAGGACAACGTAGAACGAGTTCAGCATGTTACTGTTGGATATTCCATGAATACAACTTTAGTCATTCTAAAATAACCTTAAATAGAATTCTACAGGCTTCAGACTTAACCAAATTGGCCAAATGAAGTAAAGAAGGGCCAAAGTAGTATTGGAATTGGCTACATTTTGAACGTACGTGATTTTTTTCACATACTTTTAAACTTTACATTGAATATCACGTATTATTTAACATTTTAGTTCATTCCTACCTTTCTTTCGGCTTTCCATAGAGATACCCTCTCCCACCCCGCACCCCATCCTCATCCACCAGCTTCTTCCTCTCCTGCCGCTGCCGCTTCCGAATCGCCAAAACCTTATCCAACATGTCATGATAACCAACATCAGCACTCTTGAGAAACCGACGAAAGTGGAGCAGCTTCAGCTGCTCCTCAGAGTTCAGCTGCCGGCTCGACGCCACCACCTGTAGAAGCTTCTTCTTACGGGGATGTGCGGTAGTAGAGCTGGGGGCTGACTTACGACGGGAGGAGAGGTCGTCGTGCGACACGGACGTGGCACGGAGCCGGTTCTCCCCTCCGCAATGGTTGCACTCAAAGATCTGATCGGAGGAGATTGACCTCCGATCCCGTCTCTGCTGCTCCAGCAGCTCCTTGATCCGCTCGTCCGACTCAAAGATGAGCTTGTGGATGTCGAAGGCGGTGCCGGCCATGTTTGGCTTCTGCTTCCGACTCGGTTTCTTTGGTATCATCGTCGTTTGAAAGCTTTGACTTTTGCTGAGGCTGTTTGGGACGCCGGGGTCTGGTTGCTGGGGGTGGATTTGGACGACGGTTGTGCTGTCCGGGCGGTGGTGTAATTGGCTGCCGGCTGAGCTCTTGGACCGGCCTAGGGCGTTGTTGCTGTCACCCCGCCTATTGCCCATCGTCTCTGCCGCTTGGAACACGGCGATATCACGGTATCGTCTTGCTGAGTCTTCATAGTCTGGGGTTGGAACAGGACTCCGCCTCGCGTACAGAATCTCCGGCTCTTCCAGCGGCCCACCGCGTACCTCAGCCTCCTTAAGTACTTTACTAGGCGCTGGCTCGTGCAAAAACGCGTCCTGAAACCGGAACCCAGCTGGCGGCCCTGATGGGATGATGTCCTCATCCTCTGGGCCGGTTTGGAACACCAGTTTGCTACTGCCCTCGCCGCCACGCTGGAATCGATGGCCGAAATTGGATGCTGGGGCAAGAGTGCTGGCAACGCGGGCGCTCTCGTGGCGGCGAAGCTGACCTCCGCCACCGCCAGGGCGGGACATGAACCCTAAGGGTGGAGTGGGGCTGGCGATACGCCGGTGGGAGTAGTGCCGTCGGACTGTGCCTGCGGAGGGAGGGTGGGCAACTGGCGGGATCCTGGCTGTGGCCGTAGGGTGGAACTGTATGGAATGGTAACCTCTGTCCAGCCCGTTAGTCGAACCTGCAATATGGTCATAGGAGATATACACTTGTTGCGTCAAGAGCAATATTCCTTACCATTTAAGTGTTCCGGCCCAGGGTAGCACTCATACGGCGAGTATTTCCTCGGCTTCCATGACGGGGGTGACGACGGACCACTGTGATGGTGACCATGGTGGCCATGGTGGTGGCGGGGGTGGTGAGGGTGGTGCGGCCGGCTGCGGTTGTACCCGTAGCCGGGGTTGAAGCGCTGGTGGTGTCTGAGGGTGGGCTTCCCGCCGCCCCAGGGGGTGGAAGGGCTTTCATCTTGCTAGTGGCCCTTCTGAAACGGAACTTTATTAGGATCCAACACCAACTGAGTAATGAGGTTCATGTTGAAGAACCCTCTAGCCCTCAACTCATAATCAAATAGCTAATAGGAGTGTCTCACAAGTTAATCTATATTTTAATGTTCAGCTTGATGTTGCTTCAGTTTTTAATCAGTGATAAAATCTCTGTTATTGTTTCTCAACATGTGTTTTCATTGTACACCCCGAGCATGACCAGCTTTATGCATTCCAATGCCCATGAATTAAAGTACTTTTCGTATTCGGCAGCTGATTCACTTTTGAATTACATTCTAGAATCAGGAAGAAGAAGAAGAGGCAGCTTCTCTGAGCATTTTTGCATTGCAATTATAGGAACTACTGGTAGTAGTAAACAAAATTGCAATGGAATCCATATTTAAATATACACAACATGGAATATTTTGTGTAAACTGCAGCCATGAGAATGAGGAAAAATGAAATGTTCTCATTTTTCAACATTGAACACATTTGCCAATGGGATTATTAATCATATCAGCAGATAACACAACCAGGATTACCAGTTTAACTCAATTAGAAGCCAATATGGCTATCTACAAAAGTGGAAACCCTGACAAAAACTATTATCTAGACATACACAATTGGCTGGATGCAAAAAAGTGTCAGACAATCATTGTTTTAATGCATTTTTATGTCAATCCCATTGCCAAAAATGGGAATCAATGTTTAAAAACACATATGTAGACACGGTAATGACAAGGCATTTGAAATGACGGATTATTGGATGTAGGATGAGGCCCCATGTTGGGAATTGATTTGGAAAGGTTAAGCGCCTATTAAATGCACTTTTTGCCCACTGGGGTACTCAGGGACTATTTAAGAATATTCATCTTTTCTTATAGGCACTTGTTATTGATTTGTTTTTATAAATAAAGGCCATATTTGCTGTAAACATTGCCTCGATATTGATGCACAGAAACTCTACTACCATTACATTAAGGTTTGGTGAACATTCATCTTTCATAAGATCTTAAAGAGCTGAAGTAATAAAGTGCTTAAAATTAATTACCTTCCAGTCGAGTATTGAAAGGTGGGGCTAACCGATTGCGGCGGCTGTCCACCACTATCTTGAAAGTATGACTGATACATTGCTTGCAACTTTTGATTATCCAATGGTTAATGAAGCATATTTAACATAAGAACGACTAGCATTTATCACTTATTCGAGCATGCACTAAAACTAAACTCCTCAACACACAAAAGTCTCACATTATAAACAATCACTTCATATCACTATAACACTAATAAAACTCCACTTTTAATATCGTTTACTATATTCTGGAAAGTCAATCCAACTAATCGAAAGTGTTTTCGAACCGGGTAGCAGCGCACGACTGCCGCCATGAAGAGCTGAGGCCTCCCGACGCGCGCGCAAACGTCGAATACGCACTTTGCGTACGGAATATACATACTCGAGGCCTATGGAGTAATAAACCCCTTCTTTTTGAGGGGGAAATCTTGGGTGATTATACATGGGGAGTGGAGGAATTATTTGCAAATATTAGTAGACGTGGAGAAGTGTGTATGACAGGTGAGTTCCGTGATGTGTGGAACGCAAGGATGTTTTCTAGAACATTTAGTATAAAATACATGTGAGAAACCTAATATATTAGCGTATATCATCTTAAGAGTGCAAAAGAAAATGCAAAATATTCATTTTGGACAATTCACTTTTTCAAATATTGTGCCAAAATATATAGTTAACGTAGCACTACTAGGCTAATTAATTTTCATTATTACGTATACGTATATCTAAGCACTATACCAAGTAAATGACATACGTTATAGGTTAAATAATCATAAGTTAGTCTTTGAATATTTTTTTATTCCTTCATTGGACAATTTCCCCTCACGTTTCCTTGCTCTTTCTATTCAAACATGCAGAATGTGATTTATTGAAGAATCTCTGAACAAGTTGATTATCAGCGTTTGGCGGAAACGGCGGATTA
Organism: Tisbe holothuriae; assembly: GCA_900659605.1. NCBI lineage: Eukaryota > Metazoa > Arthropoda > Copepoda > Harpacticoida > Tisbidae > Tisbe > Tisbe holothuriae. The sequence goes on along the minus strand of LR140370.1, from coordinate 11,869 downwards.
TTTATCGGCAAAAACCAAGAGGGGTCATTCTCATTCATAAAAGGGCATCTCTTAAGAATACGTATAAGAGATGCCTTGCAATAAATTGAACGGCATGAAAACGGTCAGATTGGTAGCCGGGTTGGAAGCTCGTTACATGGATCATGCTTAATCAGAGACAGAAATGAAGGCCTTCAATTTTTACACATGTTCGCTTATTTTACATAATTATACGTTTAAATTGACAAGAGAAAGTTGCAAAAACCAATATATAGATCAGCGTTTAATGTGCTATATTTTAATCATAGACTGAAGCAAAACATACAAGTTGTCATTTTATGTTTCATCATTCGAAGGCGTCTGTAATAAATAATAGAAAATGGAGAAAGTATCGAATGATATGCGATTTAAATTAGCAATGAAAGACAGCAGGAATGGAGCGGAGAGAAGGCTCTTTTGCAAAGAAGGTAATAAATGAGACTCGGACTCTCGCAACCTCTCTGAAAGTGAACGACAGCTGAAATTTCGGCTCTCGCTTCACTCAAAGTTTCGACTGGGGGATTCTCCTTATTTCTTCAAACCGACTACACCACTGCGTAGAGATCGTCGCGCTGATCACGGAGATCACCACCAAGTCCAAGGAGATCGACCACACGGCCACCCAGGAGGACTTTTCGTTTCGTCCACTTTCTTCACTGGCTGACTCAGCCCAGGCGGCCCAAGCGGAAGGAACTCAGCGGCTACCAAAAGATCTCTCATCTTCTTTCTGATTCTACGTGGGGGATTCACCTCATCTCTCCAATCCGACTACACCACTGTGTAGAGTTCAACGCACCGATCATTGTGAGGTGCGTCACTGGCATCGGCATCGGCATCAGGAGCCACTGCTGCTGAGTCATGGTAAAGGACAAGGATAAGAAGAAACGCCATGAGCTCTCACCCTACGGGGACCCATCCATCCGCAGCAGCAACAGGTTGCGCATGATGGGATCGGCCACAGGTCTTCAACCTGGAGGAGGAGTCGGCACTAGTGTTGGCAACAGGACGAGATTGGTCGCAGGGCCGGACTCAAGGGGCGGACGACAGGAGTTCGTACAAGACAGCCCGATGGGGCGTGGCGGTCATGGCGACCGAGGTGGCCAGGATGGCCAAGGGGCGCGCGGTCGTGCGGAAGAGATGACGACCCATGAAGATGGCACCAACATGTACCCATCTGAAGAGCCGCAGCAGCAGCAGCGGCAGCAAGGCAGTGGACTGGACTCGTCCAACTCCAGCAAGTCATCCTCGGACACGGTGGTGCCGAATGGCACAAGGAAGGGTAAGGTCCAGACTAAGACGGCGGGACGGCCTGGTCTGGCCACAGATCGGGACTCTACTACTAAGAGGACCACTCTCAGCGTCATCATGGGCTCACTCAGCTTGGCTGTGGGCAGGCCACTGGTGGTGGACACTGCTTTCATTCACCAGTACTATGGGGTGGAGGACTGCGCGGACATTTTCAATGAGTTGTCCGACGCGCTGCAAGCGTGCGTGACTGCTGCCAAGGATGGCGATGGCATCACCCTGCCTCCTTTCTTGAAATATGGCAAGACCAATGCCAGCAGCCCTGGACCTGGAATGTGCGACACCTTTGACACGAGGTGCATGCCGAGGCCAGCTAGAGAGGAGAGCGAGACGGAAGACGTGGTCAGTACTCTCATGCAGACTCTGCAGAGTCAGGGCATCAATATCGAGGCGTTGCATCATGCTCTGCCAAAGGAGGTCAGTGCCCGCATTGACGACATCACATTGGCTAGAGGCCACGGCAGGGACTCGTACGCGGCGAGGACTAAGCGATCACCGCCGCCGCGCACGGCGGGCTGGGCGAGCGAGGTTGAGGAGAATTCTCCTTCATTCAGGACTGGTGCTGGGAAGAGGAGGCGAACCGATGATCCCATGGAGGAGGAGTCTGCCGATGGGGGGGAGGACCTCAGAGAGACACTTAACACTCTGAAGGGCAACTTCAGACCGAGAAGCTTAACTTATAAGGCAAGCGGTGCAAACTCGGCTCCTCTGGGGGCAGCCCAAGGGCAAGGACGCGGACGGGCGGCACATGGCAACATGGGAGGCCGAGCGCGGGATGGAGATCGTGGACGAGATTACACCAGGGGCGCACGCGGAGGCGGCATCAAGAAGCGCACATCATATGTGGGTAGATCTGGGAATGGTTACCTGTACGTTCGCAACCACAAAGGGGAGAACCTCCCTATGGCTTTCTACGCCACGTTCAGGTCGGGGCTGCTGGAGCACCTGAGGGACAACCCCTCCATGGAGCTGGTGAGCAACGAGTGGCGAGAGCCAGGCGTGATTAAGGTGATCACAAGGTCTGTCACTGAGGCAAGTGCGCTCGCGGCCTGGGTCAATGACAGAGACTGGGACGGCTTTGGCAAGCTGAAGGCCTTGCCTCATATCTCATGAAGGGCCTGGAAAGAATTGTGCTCTGGCATCAAGAACAAACTACCCTTAAGAAATTCCCTCTGAATAAGCAGCAGCATGCGTTCAGAGCAGGTCACTCATGTGAATCTGCATTAAGCGAGCTCTATGCGCAGATAGAGGAGGCTCGGGCTAATTGCGAGGAATGCGTCCTAATAGGAATTGATATCAAAGGAGCATTTGATAATGTGCGAATTGATAAGGTTATCAGAGCTCTTAAACGAAAAGGCTTCCAAGCGTGGTTTATTGAGTGGTATGGATTCTATCTTGAAAATAGACAAATAACTGCTGCTTTTGGAGGGGAGGTTATCACACGATTCCTCATTGTTGGTACACCCCAGGGAGGAGTTCTCAGCCCTGTAATATGGAACATAATCTTTGACGAGTTCATTGCTGAAGTATGTGACCGCGAAGGGCTCCACATTACTGTCTTTGCTGATGATGGTGTTACTTTAATCTATCACCAAAACATGAGGATTTTGAGGGGAATTGCGCAAGATTTCCTAGATACTGCCATAAGGTGGACGCAAGAATCGGGCTTACAGATTCATGCTGGTAAGACGGAGCTGATGCATATCCCGTTTGGTAAACAGTATCCTCCAACTCTTTGGCTTGGTCAAACAAGACTTAAATATACAGACTCCATGAAATTCTTGGGAGTTCGGATTGACAATGGACTCTCCTTTGCGGCTCACATTGAAAGTAAAATCAAAAACGCCAAATTTATGCTCTCCAGGGTAGCCGCTATCCAGGGTCGAGATTGGGGTCCAAAAGGACAGATAATTAAATGGGCCTATAACATGGTCATCAAACCATCTCTATGCTATGCAGCTCTTATCTGGGCAAACAAGGTTACTTACAAGCACCTTGCCAAATTAAAGGCGGTCAATAGACTCGCACTCCTGTGCATGGCTCATTGCCGTAAAGGCACTCCCACGCTAGGTCTGGAGATCATCTTTGACATCCCCCCGCTGGCCCTGGAGATCCGTTCTATGGCCATGAAGGCGCACATGCGGCTCCTATTACCAGATTTAGTCCAAGGCCACCGACTCTATTGGGACAGAGAGATGGAAAAGATTGGAGTGTACCATAAAAACTACGACCGATATACAGGTAGATATCTGAAAAAGGACTATACCGTGGTTATCGGAGACGGAAACACAGAAAGCTCTGAATGGAATGTTTTCACGGATGGGTCAAAAACATCCTCGGGCACAGGCCTGGGTGTCTCTATTGTAAACAACAAAACTGAGGTGCTCTCCTTCTTCGAGAGATGTGCCTTGAATGCGACTGTCTTTGAAGCCGAACTAACTGCCATAAACCTTGCCGCAGAACAGCTATCCAGACTGAAATTACGCGATACCAGTATTACTATCAACTCGGATAGCCTTAGCTCATTAATGACCCTTATGGGAACAAAGATGACATCCTCCCTAGCATCGGGCACAGTGTACAAACTTCAAAATCTGTCACGGAAGAATAACGTGACACTGAGATGGGTCAAGGCCCATGTTGGTATACCTGGCAACGAAAGGGCCGATACCTTGGCCAAGCGAGGGACCCTTGTCCACGGACCCACTAGGTTCAAGTTCAAACCCCACCATTCCAGGGCAAAAGGAGATATCTCTGGTCTCCTCCACAAGGAATGGTCCAAAAGATGGAAATCTAGCCCAACCTGCAGACAAACAAAGAACTTCTTTCCTGACCGTAATCCGACTAAGACGGCGTTAATTCTCAAACATGGGCGGATGGTTGTGAACCAACTAACACAATTCATAACGGGCTTCAATGCACTCAAATATCACTCCTTTAACAAAGGTGCGATAGACAACGACACTTGTCGACTATGTAACGAGGGTACTGAAGAGGTACTCCATCTTATTAAAGAGTGTCCGGCTCTACAGGGGCTTAGTACACAGTTGTTTGGGGGCTGGGGAATACAGCCCAATTGGACGGTTAAAAACTTACGTAAGTTTGTGATGGACACCAGAGTCCAAGGTCTCTTAATCGACCCCGATTATCCGCATTAGCTAGAGTAAAGTAAAACTAAAAATACGTTGGTATAAAACGTAAGGCATAACCAATGTTCACTCCATAAGAAATTGAAACTAACATGTAATTACTGTATACTGAGGGTCCTTCTCTATTGCAAGTCATCGGTTAACGTTTGAGCATGTTCGGGTGTAAATCTGAAAGAGAATAAATACAGAATACAGAATACAGAACAACACACACACACAATGTGCTGCGGGGGCCCATCGGCCCATTCAGGGCTTTTTGTGTCTTCATGTTTTCATAGTCAAATATGACAACAAACAGACGTTAGAGGAGAAGTGTATTCAAATAGAGGTTTTTGTCACATGTGTGAGCACAGCATACATTTTAGTTGCAACAACTTATGTTTGAGGATCGGATTTCACGAGACGACGAAGACAGAAGAAGTCTGAATGACACTTTTGCCGTAGGCATCAAAAGGCGGAATCTATAAAGACGATATTGAAGTACAATTTTAAAAACGAAAACACTTTCACTTTAATATTTAGTCCCACATCGAATGTGTCCACCAATATTCTCAAGTGTCCAAGAGTGTCGTCCTCTCTGACCGATCTTGAAGCTCGTCTCCAAAACTATATTTATGACGACTCGAAAGATATTTTATTTCTTGGCCTCCCACACACTCGTCGGTGTTAAAGCTGAGCGTGTAAAACCATAAATGACTTTTTTCGTGTTTTTCAGAAAAATAATATGAACGAAGTCATTGTCAGCATGTAAAAAAGTAACCGTTGCCAGCTCATTTTGGCGGCACATTTAAATACACGACTGCATTATTAATCATGATGATGTTTTAATAATTTGAATAAACTGCTGAATACATCACCGTCGTCATTACACACGGCACATATTTCAGTCCTGAAATTGCCTTGAAAAAAGAAGCCATTGTTGGGCGCATCATCATCATAGCGAAGGTCCTTTATAATGTGGCAACATTATTAAGACGAGGAGGGTGTTTTGCAGATGAGTTTAATTTAAGCTTGTTTGCGTCGCAGCCTCTTTTTAGATTAAAAGACTCTTCAAATAATATTTTGAGCCGCCATCCATCATAACGCAGTCACTGCCATATAAAGCAACGTTTTGGATCGGCTTCGAGGGATTCTTTTTATGACGACAAATATTCAACAACATTCAATAAAATAAAGTCTTTTCAGAAAGCTAATCTAACCAACCATATCGTAAAATCTTTCTGCATTCACTACGACGACACAAGCTGTTTTCCTCAAAAGGCAACAGTGATACGCCTAAAATATACACACATTTTTGCCATTTCGAATGATCCACCCAAGGTATACGCAACATTTGCGTCGGTGTACGCAGCAAATTGATTGGCGCCATAATAATAAATCGCCATCACTGCTCGGGTCGTCTTCGCAAACAAGACAGATTGCTTGTAATCCCCCTCTGCAAATAACGAGTTGAATCAAGACTCCATTTTGCAAAACGACTTGACGATCAAATTAATTTGGATCCTCTCTTGATTCCGCGTGTGGGCGTCCGAGAAGACGTTTGGAGTCGTGCTGAGCCGAGTTTTTGATAACACAGCTTTTCGTCAACGAGACAACATCATGACTGAGCATCAAGCATTTCTGACACGTGAAGAGGGCGGCGTCTCCAAGCGAATTTAAAATGCGCCTTAATTCATTCTATATCTTATTTATGAATGGAGAATGGAAATGGTTTTTTCCCCCATAATGTTCTTTTCCATCGTTCATCACTAAGAGCTTTCTTTAGCGTTTTAGTTATTTTGTCTCCCTCTCTGTGTCTCCCTTTAGAAAGCAGCTGGGTGAGCGTGATTTTCTGCAACTTTTACTGTTTCGAAAACTGCCAACGAAGCAAGAAAACCAATTCATCTTCAAGAGTTGACGACAACGCAAAGGGAAAATTGAGTAGATGGTGGGTTTATAAGTTATATAAGGGATGGCAACTAAGTTCATGGGATGTGAGCTTTAACTTAATATAATGTTAGGATACATTATTATGAATGGTTTTATGATCTCAAGTTTAATAATAATTACAAAGTCTCATCTCGAAAAAAAACTATTCCTCCCCCTTTTTTCATGATCAGATACGCGCGGCTTTATAACTCCATTTACCATCCCAGCAAGCCAGTTTTGGAAACATTCTTTAATGGAAGTGGATGTGCTTCAAAGTTTGCATACTAATTGAGGTATCCTCATAATTTTATTTGGTAGTAGCAGCATAATAACATTACGCATTCAGAAAACATTCCCATAGATTAATCTCTGCATTGTAATTGGCACATTGGGCTCTAATGCATTAAAATGCTTGTAAGTTATGACTTTTTTCGCTTGTAATACGTTTTCATTATCGTTATTCAAAATTGCTACGTACATGCATAAAAATGGAGGAGGGGAAAAAAGTGGTCGGGTTGCCAAATTTGAATTAGAGTCGGCAGCTGCCAAGCAACATTACTGTTATTAATATTATACCAACGTAGAGCAGCTGATTTTCATATTAATCTCGACGACATGAGCACAGATTTCAATTTTCTCCGCCTGTTGAAAATAATCATAAAAATCGTTACAGTTGTTGTTCTATTTTCATGCTGTGGGAACTTTTTTAAAGCTCTGAAAATAAACAGAATATGATTTAAATTTGCGCAACACCTGTGAAATAAATCAAATCTTCTGCTAGCAAACAAAAACAACACGATTTAGATCAAGGGAAAGGCAGAAGAGAAGAGGAGGTCTGCCAAATTTGAAATTGGTTTATTGTTACAGTTAGATCATGAAGTCCAACTTAGGCGTAATCATCAAATCACTCTCTAAATTCAAAGCAGGAGAAAATCTGCGATGGTAAGCCACAAGGGATGCCAGATTCATTTGATAATATTAATACATCTTTATTATCTATAATTGTACTCTAATGTATACCAAGTAGCGACCCTGGCTAAAGCCACATCATCCTCTTTTATTCCTGGCATCCAATTGACTTTTTATGGAGAGGGAGTAAAAAGAGTTTTACAACTGCGAATAATCTCAAATTTACGTTGCGAAAGCGAAAATAGCTTTTAGATCTTAACGCATTTTTGTAAGCATTTACTTTACTTTTATTCCAATTCTCAATACATCAACATAACTATATCACATTTCATTTACATTCAACGGACACAACTATGCTTGTATATCGGGAACGCGGCCTAGGTCGCAGGCGACCTTTGGGCTTGGAATCTTATCTAACTCTTGCTTTTAGATGCTTACCACGTCTTCTTTAGCATTTGATGTTTTTATGTACCCGTTGTACTACATAGCGCTAAAAGTTTACTATTGCATTTTATAATTGTTATCGTCAGTCATGAGGATTTTGATTGTTGGGTTTTCTAGCATTCTAACAAGTCCTTTGACAGTCCATTTGGTTTGACCATGGTATGTTTTAAAAGCTTGAGATCGTAGTACTAGTAGTCGTGGGCAATAAAAGCTTAAGTGTTCAGGTGTTTCTGCTTCCTCGTTGCATAGCCTACACATGTCCGACAGGGAAGGGTCCTTCTTATGTCTATGTCTCATCAAATTGCAAAAGCCGGTTATCCATTGTATGCATGAGCTCAGGTGTCCTCTACATTGGGTTAGGAGTTTTAGTGATGTTTTGTGATCCAGGTCCGGGAACCAGACCCTAGTTCTTTTATAGTCTTCCGGCTTTGCCAGCCATTCTTGCTGCCATTTCTTTTTACCGTCGCATCTGTACATTTCCTTCAGTGTTGATCGGCTTCTCTGGACGTGGTGTGGGATACCTTGGGTTGTTGCCAGTTTTGCTAGTTCGTCTGCACGTTCGTTAAATTTGTGTCCTATGTGGGCTTTTATCCAGTAGACTCTTACTTTTACACGTCGATTTGAGGCTAATTCGTCCAGAGCTTTCTTTGTTCGTATTGCCTGGATTGATGTTAGTGAGTGGGATTTAAGTGCTTGTATGGATGAAAGGCTATCGGTATGAATATTGACACGTCCCGTTACCTGCAAGTCAGTGAGTCTTTTGGCAGCCATCTCTATTGCCACTAGTTCGGATTGGTAGACAGTGCAATGGTCTGGCAATTTGAAAATACCGTATGTGACCTCCGTATGGTTTTCTGTGATAGTGTACGCTGCACCTACTCGCCCAGCTAGTTTGCTACCGTCCGTAAACGCTTCTGTTTTTGCCTTTTCTGAGTCCATCATTTGTCTTGGTTCAAAGCATACTCGACCCGGCTTGTTAGTGACTACTTGGTAGTCTGGTGCTTCTGGCCCCGCTATTGCTTCCCTTGTGTTACGCATCAGTTTAATTTGTCCCTTCAGATGTAGTTCCTCCAAGCTGTACTCGTCGCTTGTCCAATGTACCTGCAGTCTGTCATATGCCATCATTGCCAGTTCTTGAGCTTTCAGATGGAGAGGCATGGCATTTAAGCTTACTTGTAGTCCTGCAAGTGGCGTTCCTTTATGACAGTGTGCGATATTTATTAGGGCGTTGTAGCTTACGTCATTTAGGATTTTCTTCTGTGCTTTTGTTAGGGAGTATGCCCAGAGATGCGAGCCATATAGCATGACAGGTGTGATACAGCCCGTCCAGATCCAGTGCATTAGGTCCGGCCGGATTCCGTACGTTCTGCCTACCATGTTTTTTGCGGCGAATACTGTTCGTTTGGCCTTTTCTGCCATGCGTTTAATGTGGGGAGTCCAGTTTAGGTTATCGGTAATTGTCACTCCAAGGTATTTGGCTGAGCTTGAGTAGTTGATTCTTACACCATCGATTTTAATTCTGGCCGGTTTGCGTATCTTTTTCCGCTTGAAGTGCACAACTTCCGTTTTGGTTGCATTGAATTCCAGACCGTTCTCAAGTCCCCCCCGAAGCGCAATGTCAACAGCTTTCTGGGCATGTCGCCTGCAGATTTCTGGGCTCTTTCCAGTCACTAGGATGCAACCATCGTCGGCAAATCCTGTGATAAAGGCTTCATTGCTAACAGAGTTGAGGGCTTCTTCGAAGACAATGTTCCATACTATGGGTGATAGTACGCCGCCGTGTGGTGTACCGCGTTTAAGCTTTCTTGTTTCACTGACTCCAGCTAGGTATGTGGTTGTTGTTCTATTTTTAAGGTAGTGTTCGTACCATCCAAGGAAGTCTTCAGGAATGCCTCGTTTACGCATAGCATTAATAGCAGCATCATGGTCTAGCCGATCGAAGGCCCCTTTTATGTCCAGAAAGACTCCGATTCCTTGCTCCCCTTTGTGCAGTGCAGTTTCTATTTTGTTGATGGTACGACTTAATGCAGTTTCTGTCGACATACCTTTCCGGAATGCAAACTGTATACTTGTCATGGGCTTTACGAGAAAGTGTGTCCGCTCCAGATGCCATAGCTCAACGCGTTCAAATCCTTTGAGCGCGTAGTTAGCTAGCGTAATTGGCCTGAATGATTCAACTGTGTCATAACTGTCCTTGCCTGGTTTGGGAATAAAGATTGTTTCCGAGTCACGCCATAATTTTGGAGTGTACTTAAGATATTTTATAGCTTTAAAGATCCGCACTAGGATTGCAATTGTTTGCTCGGATAGATTCTGCAGAACTAGTGGTATAATTCCGTCTGGCCCAGCCGCTTTGTGTGGTTTAAATTCTTTGAATGCTTTATGCACTGTAGCAGAGTTTATGTGGTTGTATAACTTGTCTAGGTCTGTAGTACTAATGCTTACATTTGGAATATCTTCGGTCGGATCAGTAGTGGGTGTAACCGGAATGGAGTCTGGACAGTGTCGGTCAAGGAGATCTCGCAGCGTTTCTGAGGGTGTGTCTGAGATGACTTCAATTGATGCCTGCGGGCCTTGCTTATTGATGTGCTTCATCAGGTCGGGGATAGTCTTAAGGTCCTGCAAGTCCTGCTTGTACAACTTATCCTTCAGATTACGTATTTTGTTAGATAAGTTATTGCTTGCGTTATTATACTCTCTTTTATGCTCCTGATTACCCGTGTTTCTGTACCTTTGCAGTAGTCTTCTCTTGGTTATCAATCCTGCCGAAATGTCGTCATTTTTCCACCACTCGTTTCTACGGTTGCGTTCGGCATCCTTATATGGGCATTCAGAATTTACTGTCACCGTCACGGCGTTTGTTAGGCAATTTACCACGTCGTCCAGTTCCTGAGGTGTAGTAATGTCATAGAAGTCCCTCTGTTTGCAGTTTATGGTTTCCCGAGTTCGGCCCCAGTGTATTTTATTCCATGCCCGAGTTTGTTTCTTCTCTGGCTTCATGTTTATACTAAATTGTATGAGATTATGATCAGAGTCTTCAAACGAGGTTACCTTCCAGTCTAGTAGCTCCATAGTAAGGTTCTTGGTTAATGTTAGGTCAATGTGAGTGCCATTTCCTTGGTTGCCCACAAAGGTAGGAATGCTCCACGGGTGATTCTCGCATACAAGATTGCTTCCAGCTATCACCTGTTCCAGGTGATCGCCCCTTTGGTTTTGTTTGCTTCCCCAGATTGTAGAGTGTGCATTAGAGTCGGTGCCGATGATTAATTTTAGGTTATGAGTGGTTGCATATTGCGAGATCTTACTTATTAAGTTAAAATTTTGCGTTGTTATGTCACAGTAAATGGAAGATACTAGCAGAGCTTCATTTAAGGTCTCAACGAGGCAGACTACTGCGTCTCTACAAGTCAGAACATCGATTATTTTTGCTTTGAGGGTCGTGTCTACGAGCACCGCCGCTCTACTATGTTCTTTAGAGAATGCTTTATAACCCGTTATTGTTCGCGCTAGTTTTTCTCTATTTAGGTTGGGTTCTGTGAGAAGTAAAATGCTATTTCGGTCGTCTTTTGTGACATATTCCAGAGTTTGGAGTGCCTTGAGCGATTTATGACAGTTTAATTGCTTGAATTTTAAAAAGTTATTTCTCATTTTGCTGCGATATTGTTACGTAACGTTTGGCGCCGTTATGTATGTATTTATGATATATTTATGCCCACATCTATGCCCATATTTATGCCCACACGTTTGATATTTATGAATTTTATGGTCCGAGTAAGATTTCTGCGATGTAACACATTTGTGAATTAAAAAGAGAGCCGAGCGCATTGTGTATATTTGAGTTAGCTTACATAAGGCCATGGTAATGAATAATGATGTTCAAGTATAATATAGCCATTTTACGCGTCCGTACTTTACAAAGGATAATGACAAAAACATCTCTCTTTCTTCTTCTCTCGCCCCGTCGCAGATCCCATAGTATTTATACTATATATCTGTTATCGGCATCTTCACAGGATTCAATTATATGATGCAGAGAAAGGACCTTTTTCACAGTATCAGTGCTTTACTTTTATGGCGTGTACTTTCTCAGTTGCTAAAACACCACATTTTATGATAATGGGTGCACTTTGTTCGGA
>LR140369.1:0-17345 GCA_900659605.1 Tisbe holothuriae | reverse complement strand
TGGTAAAGCCATCTTGGAGAAATTACAATTTGAAGTTGATGTAACCTTGTTTCGAATTTAATCAGCCACCCTGTATAACTCAACCCTCTCCGAAATAGTCTGCATATAATGTTCAGTTAATGCTTAAATATACACCTTCTTGTCATTATGAATGTGTTTAAATAGTCTTTGAGACAATAATTAGTATGTGCAAGGCTGTAAAATGATTTAGGAAGTAGTCATAACGGGACGATCAATTATATGAGAAACTTTTCACAGGGTAACTCCGTCCATAGTCCGTCGCCTTGCTCTATACCAGGAAGTCGGTCTATTTCCGCTGCTAAGTATACTTAAATACTCCATTTTAATCAGATCAGCGAAAATATTTTGCCAACAGAGTCGGTTATTTTATCTCTCTTAGATGGAATGTGGCAGTTATAGAATGCTAGACAAGTGTCTGTCAAGCACATTTGATAACGAGTTAACGTATTGTATTATGCATGTAAGGTATTGTCTGATATAAACCGCAATGCAATGTTATAATGTAATGCTGGAATAGCTAAAAACGTACACACAATACAGCTTCAAAAACTAACTACTCTGCAGCTTTGTTTAAAGATTATATTGCATTCATCGTGTTTATAAATGAAGCTGGTTGTACAATTGTAAAATTCAAAGCTGCATGCATATTTAACTCCCAGCCACTAACTTACTACAACAGCAAATTCCCTTTTTAAAACCATGTTTAATTCTAGCTAACTCTCCGCTCTTCAATTTTATACAACTCCTCCAAAGCCGGTTCATTGCCTTCATAGTAGTAGTTGGAAAATGATGGCTTTTGTACAGCTGCTTCCGGTGGACGGGCGAGTAGACGGCGGCGACACAACAAGCTCAGCAGTTCAATCATGTAGTAGTAGCTTTAACTGCGTTTATACCTCCACTTGGGTAGAGAGATGTGGGTTAAACTTTGCATATGTGACACAATATGTGTGACCGGGTTTAATGCATTTATTCTGGGGGTGAAAAGTCTTTGACCAGACGATTTGAAATCCTTAAATAATGGAAGCGTGAGCAAGGCTTTTCAGCGGGAGGGGCAGATGTTCAAAGAATATTTGCATTCGGGGCAGAACTCTGGTCTTTAGTACTCTTGTATAAACCCTTAAAAGAAAGACTTCTTCAAGTATATTATTGTAGTTTCTATACCATTCATTGCATAAAAAGACCATGCATATGCTTGATAAAGTATAACATGTTCTTGTAACTTAATATATTTGCAACTTGATTGGATTATAGCAGCATATAATTATTAATTCACTGCCACTTTAATGCAGTAAAATATACTTAAAACGTTTAAACAACTCTTTATTAAGTCCATCGAATAACATTCCCCTTCGTCGTCCGCTTGGAGAGCTTCCCCATCCTCCCAACCAGCGCAGCGGCTGGCAGCAACATCAAAAAGCGTGCGCGCTTTTCCTGAGAAAACAGAAATCTACGAAAGCATTCATGTCTCCGCACGATCAGTTTTGCTCCGTCACTAGACCAGTTCGGACGTGTAATTATTATTATCATTATATCCCAGATGGAATCATTGTGAATCATTTGTGACAAGTGTCTTGCTGTGTGCATTATATCCCACCGCTTCTAAGAATATAAAGGTAAGAAGGTTGTTATTATAATGATTATACGGTCTATGGGTCCGTCGTTGTCGCAATATCTAAAGTCCGGAAGTCATGATAATTAATCATGTTGGCCAGATTTTTCCCGTGTATATTTCTCAACGTGTGGGTAAAAGTCTAGTAAACGTAGCTGTTCACAGTGGTCCAAATTGTCTTTTCTGAATCCACTGTGTAAAGGTGTTTTCCAAGTGCATATGAACCGGAAGAGAATCAAATAACACAAGTTTTGGCGTCAATATTGATTGTCTTTAATGTAACAATAACACATTATTAGCTCTTTTCCTTGGCGGTAATCTGATCTATTCCTTCCTCTAAAAGTCACTCTCTTAATTTCGTCAAAGCGTTCAATGTATACGTTCGTTTTTGCACCGGCCGGAAATTGTTACGTAATTATTTACAACTCTTATGAGGAGCAACGGAAAACCCATTTGTTGGGAATGTCTTCTTGGTGTTCAGAAATAATTAGTCCTCTTGCACTCAAAATGAGGCAGTATAAAGTTGGGGCATGTTTATTGCTGTACAAGAAAAGAAACTGAATGAGTCATATCAAAGAGGTAAAGCGGCCACCTTAAAAGCAATCGTTGAGCCGTACTATACAATGTTTAACCTCTTCATAATATCATTATTATATTGTACTTTAAGTAAAAAAAATATTACTTAACCACAGCAAAACCATTTGAATAAAAGAACAAAGAATAAAAAGATATTCTATTCGTGCCAACTTTTAAAACATTAGCATACTTAAAACGTGTTCTTGGGTATAGACCATATTACACAATATTTTCTAGACCATAACCTATCATTACTTTCAGGTTTCATCATGATCTCTTCCACCTACTCCCTCCCCTGGAAGTCGTCTTCCACCTCCGCCACCCGCACCTCCTCCAGCCCGTCCGCCAAGTCCAAGAACGACTCGGCCTTCGACGAGCACGAGTACTCAAACACGGAGCTGTATTCGGGAAACAGGTCCCAGGAGGAGATGAACAACGCTGTGTATTCGAATGCTATGGTGACACCAAGGTAAGAAGGCCGAAGGGTGACTTATTGAGTATTTAAGCAAAAATAAGTTTATTTAACGCCTGTATTTTTCCAGGCAACTGATTGGTTCCCAATCCTCCTCCCCTTGCCCAGACTACGAAGAAGTCATCGAATCCACGACCACACCTCGCCAGCAACAGCCATCAGCTCCCACCATGAAAGGTCTCGTCTACAACCTCGCCTCCGAAGGTATCTTCCGAGCGACTCCTGGAAAGGCAAACAACAACAATAGCGGCTCCGAGGTCAGCTTCGGAGCCTCCGACCCTGTGACCAAGGAGAGGATTATGCAGTCGAGGATTTATTGTATTCATAAGGTGAGTTTGGATAAAGTCTCCGAGCCTCCGAGTAAAGTTTACCAGCCTTTAAGGAGAGTCTCCGAGTAGTCTCTGCCCAGTCCCTATGCCTCCGAGGAGTTCCTTTGTTGGGTGGAGTACTCGGAGGAGTTCTCTTCCGAGCAAAGTCTCCTCGGAGGCTCTCATGCGTGACGGAGGTGACGTTTCCTCGGAATAAAATGTGTTTTCTACGCTTGATTTAAATGACTCATTTTGTGGCAGTAGCATTGGATTTAATGATAGTGTCGGAATGTGAATTGTTGGGAAATTATTTATGGAAAAATGCTGCTACATGATTTGAGACACTGATAGCGTCTTGAATGTCCTTGACAAGGGTAATTTTCTTACTTTTTAAACACCATTTTAAACCATTTAACTTTATTAAATTTATTGTAATAATGGGAATTTAAATATACAGTAGTAGTCCATCATTTAGTAACATATATTTCAATTTCCAGGACGAAGGCTGCAAATGGTCGGGCCCACTGAGCACCCTCAAGGGCCACCTGAACACGTGCCAAAAGGACGCCGTGGCCTGCCTCAACCAGTGCGGCTCCAAGATCGCCAGACTCACCATGGAAGACCACATGCTCACCACATGCCCGAAGCGACTCGTCACGTGCACACATTGCAAGAAGGACTTCACGGGCTCCATCATTGACGACCACAAGCGCACGTGCGGCTTCGAGACGGTCCACTGCGAGCTCAAGTGCGGCGCTGCCATCGCCCGGAACCGCCTCCGTGCCCATCAGGTCAACACCTGCTCCAAGCGCATGGTCGCGTGCGCGTACTGCGCCAAGGCGTACACCGCGGACACGCTCCAGGCGCATCATAGGACGTGTAGGCGGTTCCCGGTGCCGTGTCCGAACAGGTGTGAGGTGGAGTCGCTGGCTAGGGAGGATGTGGAACGGCATTTGCAGGTAAACATTACAGTTCAAAAGTAATTTCATGTAAGAAAGTTTGTAATCTAATGTCATAGTGTTACATATTCTATGCCATAATGATTGCCAAGTAACTCAACAATCCCTATTTCCAGGAGGAATGCAGTGCCCTCAGCACCCTTGACACCAAACACCCCGACACCACAGACCTCGCCTGCCAATTCCACGACGCCGGCTGCACCTTCACCACCGGCAGCGGCACCCCCGCCATGGACGACCACCTCCGGACCCAAGTCCAGGTCCACCTCGACCTCATGTGCCGCCTCGTGCACAAGCAGGCCGCCCAAATCGGCCGGCTCAACGGACAACTCGAACGCGCGCACACTTCATTCAACGGAGTGCTCATGTGGAAAATCAAGGACTTCTCGCAGAAGCTCGCCGAATCAAGGACATCTGACGGCCTGGAACTCGTCTCAGTCCCATTTTACACGAGTCAAAACGGGTACAAACTGCAGGCGTCCCTGTTTCTGAACGGTAACGGGGGTGGGGAGGGAACCCACATCTCGTCCTACATCAAGATCTTGCCTGGAGAGTTTGACGGCATCCTACGCTGGCCATTCCGGCACACGGTGTCATTCTCACTGCTGGATCAGGGTGAGGATCGGTCCAGGGCGGTCAACATCGTGGAGTCATTCTTGCCGGACCCCAGCTGGCCGAACTTCCAGCGGCCGAGTGCCCGGCCGGATCAGCTCGGGTTCGGTTTCCCAAAGTTTGTGCCGCATGAGATGCTCTGTGAGCGGGAGTATGTCAAGGAGGATTGTATCTTTATCAAGATTAGGGTGGATGCGAATAGGAATGTCGCGGTGTGAAATCCATGGGCATCTAGTATGTAATACGTCAATAGTTGCATCCATTGGCATCTACAATGTATAATATGTCAATGGGAAAAGGTGTATCTAGTCCAGTGAGGGTTAAAAATACTATGGCTTGACTGCCAAAGATGTGTATAAAACGTTTTGAATATCTTGCCAAGTGAATTCATTATACAAATTCGTGCTCAACTGTGCAATAATAACAATAAAATAACCAATATTGTGTTCAAATAAGAGAATTACAAATAAACAGTTTTTAATGCAGCTTTGCAAAAGCTCTCCAATTTTATTGATTATTCAATTCGCATCATCGAAAATAGTTTGCGGGTCATAATAATAATATTATATAAGCTTCACAATGTCTCAGATTTTTAGATTATTTAGCTCATTTTTCTTCATTGCTTATCACAATTTCATTCTATATATGTTTTCCTTTCCCAACATCTCATTATTTATTCATTATTACAAAATATTAGCACTTCTTCATATATCAAGTAGTTTTCTATATATATTTCGCCTTTAAATCTTACAATAGTTCCCAAAAAGAATTAATTTGCAAGCATTTCATTTTATGATACAATGTGTTTTAAGACATAAAATATTTTTCCATCCAAAGTTGCGTTTTTATTACTTTATCTCTTAAGAATGAATTTCTTCAACTGGGTTACTCTCAAGCATTACTAGTAATTCACATTTAAATGTAATCTAGCAGTGCCTGAGTTGTTCTGCTCTCCATGTGTTTAAGCTGGGACCTCTTCGGCAGCGGGAGGTACAGCTTCGGAGGCTTCTTCCGAGGCTTTGGTCTCCATCTCCTCCGAGGGTTTCTTCTCTTCCTCATCGGCAGGCTTCTTCACAATTTCGGGACCTGGAACAGAAATAAAAAAAACATTATTTAAGAGTTGCAATAGCTGTCTCATAACTTCATAAGTAAGATAAAAGGGCTGATCTCTGTTATGTAGTGTACGATGCACTGTCCATGCCATTAAATTGTTATGAATCTTGCCAAAAATAGATGGAAATGACCAAAAAAGTGGTTTTGTATCCTACTACGATGATATTATGATTCCATACCTCCTTCCTCTGCCTCCTCCGCCGGCCTCAACACCAAATACGCGAGTATATCCGAGAGCGACACGACGCCGATGACCTTCTTGTCGGCGTCCACGATGACCAGCCTGTGCACCTCGGCCTTCACGATCGTCTCCATGACGGTGAAGAGCGTGTCGGTCACGTGGCAGATGTGCACGCCCTCGAACCACTCGTTGCGGTGCTCGTTGGCCTGGCGGAGGGTCACGTCGAGGTCGTTGTAAGTCTTCTCGGCGGCAAGGTTCTGGAACACACAAAATATGAGAACACGGTTCTTGGAGTTCAATGATCCTTGTCTGTGAATTTTACGTAAGTGTTCCTTAACTTTAAAATAACCCCTAGTACAGCTTAAAAATCCCTTCATTTTCAAGGAATCAAAGTAGAACGACTTAAAGACTTTTATTAAAATTAATAATAATGTTCAAATATTACTTACAATAACGTCGAACTTTGCATAGATATCGATGAGCTTTCCCTCCTCGTCGACAATGGGCAGCGCCGAGATCCTCTTCTGCACGAACTTGTCCAGCGCCTTGATGATGGGCGTGTCGTGGGTCGCCGTCTCGATGTTGGTGTACGTGCCGATGCCGAGGCTCTCGATCGTCTCGTTGAAGTAGGACGGCTTCGGGAGGTCGTGGATCTGGAAAGACATAAAACACCGTGAGTTTGGATAATGTTCTTCATTTAAAAGGTTTATGTACTCATGAATCCTTAAGTTTATTACCTAAGGATTCCAGATATTAATGAATAATTTCCACTTACGTATAGGAATAGGAACCTGAGCAGCCTCTTATGCGTGAGAATGTAGAGCACGTTTCCGGACTCTGGGTCGATGACGGGCAGCCGATGGATCTTGTTCTTGATGAGCGTGCTGATGGAGTCGAAGAGAGACGCGTCCGGATCGATCCAGATCAGGTCCTTGGTCTCCGTAAGCGCGCCTAGAAACATGAGCCCTTTAGTTTACTATGATTATTATGTTCGAGTCTTACTTCTCCACGTCTCCAGCTGGTGCTCCTCCAGCTCCTCCATCTTGACGGACTTGCTCTTGTAATGCATCTGGAGGATGCGGATGAAGTCAGTGATGGTCAGCATGCCGACGAACTTTTGCTGTCTGTAAAGCAAGAAAAACAATGAGTTCACAGTAGGCTTGCATCGGAATGATATAAATGGATATACAACGAAGACAAAATATTAAAAATAGTTCTAGTTCTTGGCCAAATCATGTGAGGTAAAGTCAATGATATGGCCATTCCAATATATCTGGAACTTTCTGAGTACAGGATATTTAATTTCCTAATTTTCCTTTACCAATAGGATCATCCCACTGTGGCTTAAGATCAATACTTACTTTGAGTCCCAGAGTGGCGCCGCCCTCACCCCGTTGTAGACGAGCGCGAAGAACGCCTTCTTGACGAGCAGCTGCGTGTCGAACACGACGAGCTTGGCGCTCGTGGGGATGAGATCGTAGCATTTGTGGTAGCGGAAGAACTTGACGAAGATCTGACCCTCGTTTTGTTCTGGAAAAAGAAATACCTATGTAGAGCAAAAACCTTATGATAACGTGTAAGGAAGGCATATTGTATACATTATGTGTTATTTTACTTCTTCTCCTTAGCAACAAAGAGCTTGCTGTACTAGATGTTCTAGTTTAATTATATCTTAGCCTATGAAGATACTTTTCCCTACTATATAACCTTTCTAATCTTTTGCGGTCATTCCATAAGACTGATAACAAGAGCAGAGAGCAGACTCATTAATCAAATACTCCATATTTAAATACGGCCTGTTCAAATATGTGGATCTTTTTCCTGCGGTCAGTTAATGTGACCCAAGGAAGAAGTTTTCAAACTGAAATGAGAGCTCTCCGATGGGAAAAATGGCTTAACTTTTAGATTGATTTGGGACAACTTATGCAATAAGTTATCCAGCGTATAACCGAATAATACTTAAATATCGCCAGGGAATGCCGTTTACAGTTTACCGAAATTTGTGTAATCGCTCCGTCAAATGTAATGTTATAGAACCTTGCTTTTATAGCAGGCAAAACGTCAAGAACCCCGTAGTCTTACTAACCGAATCTCCGCAGTATATAAATCGAAACTAAAACGACAAAACAGAAAGGGTTTGATGTATCTGCAGTGCTAATGCACTTTCTTCCTTTAAGCTATGCATTCCATCAGGAGATCCTTCAATGCACTACAACCTTCTCTATCCATCTATTTGAGGAGATAACATATTTATGGCACGTTTCCATAAAACACCCATAGTACAGAAAGAGTAATCTTATCTATTTTCTACCATAAAGATAGAAGAATTTGAAGAAAATGTCCCAAATATCAGTTATTTTTGCTGGTATATCAACAAGATCACCAAAACTCAACCATTAACGTGGATGAGAAATGATGCAGACACAAATCAGACCCAGATGTTTCTACATCTGTTGTGGGCAGAACTATTGGTGGCATATTCTGTCTGTGGTGATGCCGATTTTTCTTCCGCCTGTTTGCCAGGCTACAATTGTTGTTTGACTCATCAATAGCATCAGCAAAAGGCAACAGTGGTTGTTTCTGATCACATACCTGCTGTCCACCACATTATCTCCCTCAAATCATCCATCCAAATTGGATCTCCCACATCAGCCCACTCCTTAATGGAATCCATCCGATGCACATCGGCATGATCACCAAACTCAAACTTTAACGCGGATGAGAAATAATGCAAACACAAATCAGGCCTAGACGTTGGCACAGGTGTTGTGGGCAGCGCTATTGGTGGCACCTCCTGTCTGTGGTGATGCCGCTTTCTCTTCCGCCTGTTTGCCAGGCTACAATTGTTGTTTGATTCATCGTCAGCATCGTCAGAGGCTGAGACAGAGGAGGAGGAGGAGGGGGTGATACTGTTGTTGCAGGATGTCACTGTGGTCACCTGAGCGGCCAGCCGCTCCATGAGAGCATCCTGACCTTCTTCAATAGTCAGGGCTGAGCTAGCTGGTGCTGGGGGTAGTGGTGGTGAAGGAGTCGACATAATGTACTGCACCAAAGAGGTCTCAATAGGAAATATATTGAAGTGTATTTCAAAAACACTTCACATAATGGATTACTATACACTAAATATAAAAGGACGTTGCTTTAGACAATGCACAACATTACATTCACTTAATAGCTTGGTGGAAATGTAGTACGTTTCACTGTTTCAGACACTGCACAAATGCATTTAACACTTTAGAAACTGTCTTTGTAAAGGACGATGCTTTCTATCCTCCGTCTTGCAAGAAGCTTTAAGGCCTACTATTGCTCACGCACTTGGCGACTTCTTCCCTCGCTCTCTCTTTTCCCTCCGAAGGGAGTGAGAGCAGCTACATGGAAGACCCGACGAGAGCTTTATTTTGCTCAACTGATTGGGCGTGGTTTTCGTCGGGTTGTTCTGAACTTGGCCTTGCCTATTGTATCAGAGCATCATCGTGCCTTTCTCTGTCAGAGAACGAAAACGCACCGTCAGTAGAAATTAGTCTGAACAGGGGTGTGCAAAGAAAACTAAAATCTTGCAAACTTGTATGTTAAGCGATTCTTGGAATTATTAATACACTAATTTAGAGGTCCTGATTCAATACAGCTGCATGGTCTTTTAGTACCACACGGCATCATAAACAGCATTAGTACTAAATTGATCTGTTTAAAACTGCAGTCTTAAGCCCTGGTCAAACTTCATTACTATTGTTAAAAATTTAAGCATTTCCCCGTAACACTTTCATTGACTTTAACTTCCCCAGAGGCCAATGTTTTCTTTCCCCTTGTCTTGTCACTCTTTCTGTCTCTTGATCCCCATATTTTTGGCCTTGGGCCCAAAAAACGGTGTGTGTCTTAAAGAGATATCGCATAGCATCAGAGCAGGTCTATTATGTACTGCTACCGAAGATTTTTTTCATTGAGAGAAGGAGATGAAAAATTCTTCATTCTACCAGAACCCACATAAACCAGGGAATGTCACATTACATTTAGTGATTCATAGCTATTCATAGCTTTGAATCTTGACACATTACAAATATCCAAGATAAAAATAATTAATTTAACTTTTTAACTGTAATCCAATATTGCCTGCTATTTCCAGGACAGATATAAGATGATAAAGAGCTAGAAGGAGGTTGGATTAGTAAGGGACATTTTCAAGGGTAAATTGAGGACGGATCGTTTTGAGAAAGGTCAGAAACTGTTGGTTCACTGAACCGAGTAATCGATTGTGTGCAGAAGACACGGGCGAAATGCTCCGAAGGCAAAGATGGATAGTCAAATTTGTTTGCCTTGGTAGTTGTAAAGTAAACAGTTATTAAATTGAAACATCCCTCATAGCCTGGTATAGATTCAAGTTATTCTCCAAAATAACAATGTTTAGGCCATAAATCGACTCATTCATCCTGCTTAAAGGAATTAGAGCTACATCCCATGATAGCCATAACTTAGCGCATTTGTAGCCGTGTAGGTGTTTGTTTCATCAAAGAAAGTTGGTATAGACGGCGTAATTACGGAGGGAAGTTGTGTCTGTAGACTAAGAATGAGGAGGCAGCAGTTCTTAGAAAGCTTTGTGAGATAACAAGCTATTTAACTAACAAGGCAATAGAGTGAGTATTGGGCATACTCAAAAAGCTAGTTATGGAATAAACACTTCACCTCGCAGGTGCAAGTAATAAGCTTATAATTTAGGCACCAGTGGGAGCTAATTACTAATTAATCCTTGATGAAAACAGCTCACAAGCTTTTTAAATTGCACTTTTCCGGAGCCTTCATTTTCAGAATGAACAAAGAAGAGCTAGGAGGGGAAAGCAACACACAACACACAATATTAGTTTCAAGAGTGGAGAGAAGAGTTCGTGCAGAGAAAGAGGACAAAGAAAGGACTGCTCGTTCCGAATGGCTTAAACTCTTTCTATGGAAGAAAAGTTCCCTTTTGACTATCCCAATTATAGTGTCCAACTGCGTAGTTACAGCCATTATAGGATATAAAACGAATATATCGTAATACTAAGGACTAATAAGGACCCTCCATTCATAATACTACAATCAAAGACCTTAATTATGATATTATATTGTTAAGCCATAATAATATACAGTATACGTTAAAATGTAAGAAATTAGGTTGCTCTTAAGCAATATTCTGTATAAAATATACTCTTGGATGACATCAGTTCATCCCACTCCCACTATCTGTTGAGCTATACCATCAATCCTTGACGTAAAGTCAATAAGTCTCATTGCATATCAAGGCCTTGACTTTTCTCCCCCCTGGGGAGATGTCAAGATTTAGACACACAAGAGCCACGGCAAGATAGACCACTATAATGCTTTGTGCAAAGAAAGAGCACAATATTAAGTTTAAGAAGGAATATTAGATCTCGCTATTTACACAGGCATACGCTGCTCAGTTCACGGCTTTGACCACAATATTGCAACTAATTCTAAATTGATATATACTTAAATGAGAGTAGAACTGACAGTACAGTATGTACCGATATGTTGGTATCATTACTTGTAAATGGATACCGTTGTCAGACAAAAATTGGAAGTGTTTAAAAAGTGAAAAGTGTCTCACGGCTTTAACAGTTTCATTCCAAACAACCTTATAACAAATTCTAAATTGATATATACTGTAGTTAAGTGGGAGTGGAACTGAAAGTATGTACCGGTATGTAGGCATAACATATAAATATTAAATAACTATCTCTATGGATACCGTTGTCTGACAAAAATGGAAATGTTTAAAACTGCAATACTGTGCCAATTTGGTGAAACTGCGACCATCATAATAAGCAACATTTAAGCTCCAAAACTGGATATTTTCTACTTACTGAGGTTGTTGAATCCGATTTTCTCCAGGAAGGGATCGTTGACTGGAAGCTGAAAATGAAGGAAAGAGAAAAATTACGCATTAATTACAATTCGAGTAACTTGTAAGTCTTCTATTGACGCATTTAATGGTCAGATAACATTAAAAGGGCGCATGGCCGAGTCTATAGTATTAAAAAGTAAATGCTCTTTCAGGAGGTTCGATTTCAACCTAAATGGCCAAATTTGCCCGTGTCTGCAAAAAGTTATATTAAAGCTCGGTTGATTAATCGATGTAACTAAGCCTTAAATGTAACTAGTATTGATGATTTTCTTTAGTCAATATACCTTTCCAGGGGTATTCGTCGGAGCCATACTTTTGATTACACGGGTTTCAATCACAATACTTTTAATTTCAGACAGGCTTTTGTTTCCACACGGTTCTTAAATCGATGTCATCATCATATGACCGAGCGAGGCACACTAAACACTCTGTGGAGCTCCAAGGCTGAGAAATGGAGAGAAAGGCCAAAGCAGCCTTTTTGCAGGAGAGGGAGGGAGGAGACTGGCGCGCAAGGATTAAGAGGAGAAAGAAGCACAAACACTCTTTCTCTTCATTCAGGTAAACGAGGCTGTCTCTCTATCTCCTTCTGCGTCGTCTTCTATCGCACTCTTAAGATGTTAAATGCACCCAAAAGTGGTCAAATTCAGGCAACACGAGTCGTCAGAACAACCACCTTGCTTGGTGATCAAGTCAATGGTGGTGGTGGTGGTACACTACCTAACACAACAAAGCGCACACAGTGGTTTGTGTATATACACAAGAGCTGAGTCTGCTGCTGTGTGTACTGCAGACAGCTGCTTTGGCCTGAGTTCAGCTTCCAATGAGAGCTCTGCTGCTGAGTCTTAGTCGTCGCCCTGAGTTGAAGCAAAACCGGCCCGTAGCTGAGTCTATTCTACACGAGGGCGCGAGAGTGTGAGCTGAGCTGAAGTAACATCATCATACGGTATGAAATGTATAAGAAAAATGTTGGCCCGTCGTTCCAAATATTTCCTTTACTCTCCATACATGCCTTCAGCGATTAGCTTTGTGTAACACGGTAACACTAAAAGCCTTTCTGGGTACCCTCAGGCTAGGAAAATGACCATTTAATGCTTAATAGCCCTCTAAGCAGTGCAGTGACTGTTTAGTAGGATAAAATCATATATTATTTCGCCCTATTTAATGTTCCTATATGTTGCCAGCCTTTAAACACTTTCTGCTAGAGGCGTTAGTGACCTATTATCTTAACCGGTACTATTATTGCTAGAGCATGTCTACATTAGGAGATAGTAGTGATAGTAGTAGAAGGCCCTCAGGGTCTAATTTGAGGCACACAAATAATCCGAGATAATAGATTGGAAGGCTTGTTTGCCCTAATCATGTTGCTTTGGATAATAAGGAAGCCTTTTCCTGATGAGGTAAATAGCCTTTTCCTTGCTGACGTCATCTTGTTAGCGTGTGGTCAATATTATTGGAATAACAAGTGTAACAAGATACTGAACGCGGGAAAGTTATTGACAATATTGTATTCGATACACTGGCAGTTTATCTTGAAAAGTAAAAAAAATCCCATATTTTAAATTGAGTTCTTGGTTGAGACCGCCTATATAGTAAAATTTGCTGTATATTGTAAAAAGGCTTTCATGATCATCATTGAAAAGGCATACAAAGTGACAGTTTTTCAGCTTCCGCCATCAGTTTTACAGACAGTTGACAGCTTCTAACTGGTCCCTTTTATTTTGCAATGATTCGTGCAAGTAAAAGCATATAAGCAGCATTAATTTTAACATTGCATTTAGGTCCTTGCAGGTAGTTGAGAATAATGTCTACTCACTGTTAATGACAAGGGATAACTTTCATAAATCAAGTCAGTAATTTCAGTAGATTGGTCAATTATAATCAGGTTCAAATGCACTTTTCTGCCTGGCATTATCCGAACTTTCCCTGGGGAACAATATATACTACCATAGACCACTGAAATACCTTAGTCTTTAGTACTCTATGATACTACTTAATATATAGAGTCATAATGCTACAAAAGTTATGTGCGTTGCATTTAAAAGGTAATTAAATATGTTAAAGTACCTTCAACAACTTTGCCAATGTCTGCCGATCACTGAACCCCCGATCGTGACTCACGGAACCTCTCCGATTGACGGACGCATCAGGAATGCCCGCCGCCATCAGCCGCTCAGCACCCAGCTGCCAGTCCTCCTCTTCCTCGGAGGCGCGGAGAGCCGCGGCAATCGCGGCTGGGTCTCCGGGATGCAGGCTCTTACTACGACCCGTCTTCCGAGCATTCTCGGGAACGGACTCAAAGGCTGGGTCATTGTAATAGACGCTCTTACTCCGACTTGTCTTCCGAGTTTGAACCGGTCTATGCGACACGTTCGGAGGCGGCCCATCTTCAAAAGGCTCCGAATGTCTCCGACCGCGGCTCTTATACCGCTCTATTGCACTCGACACCGTCCCCACGGAGGCCTTGGTCGGAGCCTTGTGAACATCAGACCCGGAAGAGGTGCCGCCTCCGAAGAGACCTCCGAACACGGAATCTGATGACGGCTTATCCTCCGAGTGACTCTTCCGACGGCCGGTCAACATGAGCTGGACGCTTTTACGCCTCCGACTACCCACTGGCACTTGCACTGGAACTACTGGCATATTGTCTCTCAATTATCCCTTCACTTTGTAACAATGAACTCCCCTCATATTTGACAAATAGGCCTTGTAAGCCTTTCTTTTTCTCCTTCTTAAACCACCTCAGAGTTCACCGTGTCGGCGACAGGAGCTGAGTAGAAAGCAGCGAGTCCTTCTTCTTGTCCGCGCGCTACCGTAAGTTTTTCAAGGTCACCACTACTCTTTGAAAAAGGATTCACTTAAAACTGACTCATAGCAGCTGTATTAGAGAATTGAATGCACGAATGGGTGATTTGCTTTGTCTGCTATTTTAAAGGTTATACACAGGGATTCAATACGATTACAATAACACATTGCAAGTGACGAATAGTGCAGAAACTTGTATGATATTAATCAGCTTTTTATTTATTGCAACTTTTCAGCTAATAATAACTATAATTAAAAAAAAAAACAAGTTTGAGCAAACTGTCCCGGCCCTGTAACCAGTTTCAAATGCCTCGTTACACGTTTCAATTTCCTTTCTGCTGCGTTATCAACAAATGACTTGTGATGTTGTTAAAAAGTCTTCTTCGCCTTCTTCACACTTGGCCTGAGTATATATGATTATAGCAAGAGTCAATATTTGCCATGAAAAAGGTCGTCGTTGTCGTCGACAAGAGTCTTTAGATCAAACTAGTCATATTATCAATGAGGAGTCGTGTTCAAGAATAAGGGTGATGGGTGTATGCGCGCGCTCTCCGTGAATAGTACGCGCGTATGCAAGCAGCTCTCTCGATCTAAGGCCTGGGATAGACGATAAATATAGTTTCTAGAGTGCCTTTTATTTTTACATTGAAAGAACTGAAACCTTGAACTATGGCAATAAAACAGTTATTGAGCATAAAATAGGCAATAAATGGTACGTTTGGGGTCTACGGTAGACAAAAAAGAGCTAGAGATTCAAAAATTTGCAAGTGAATAAAGTATACTTGATTATTTTCACTTTTGTCGTCTGTTCTCGTGCTTACGCGCAACTGTTGACATCGGAATCGTCGCCGTGGAGAGCGGCAGCAGCAGCAGCCCACTCTCCACTTCAGCTCCTTGAGACATAATTTAATAGGGAGAATGTCACAAAAGGAAGTATCTGTTCCAGATAGAGGGGAATGGAAACTAATTAAATGTGGATTCATGATAAGAGAGCACAGTAGACTCTCATAGGGGAAAATCACATACCAACCAAATTGATAGCAACAATACTAAGCAGCATAGCAGGGATTTTAGTCATTTTACTTATTGTTATCAAAGGAATTTGATCCTTAAATTTAATCATCCGTGGGGAGGTTTCCATCAAACTCCTTGGCTACATAGTCTCTCTCTCTCTCTCCTCTCTCTCTCTCCTCTCTCTCTCCTATGATCACAATCTACGTACAAAAATACACTCTTGAATTAATCACAACTTCATTTGCGTCAAGGTAAAACGGATTAGAACACAATCAATTTCCAAGATAACACAGCTCGTAAAAACAAAACAGGTTAGATCGTAAAACAGCAGATGCATTGCGAAGGACTTTTTATTAGATTCTATGTAACTGGTTGGGCGTGAAAAACGGGTTTTCGAAGCCACGTTTGATTGAGTTTGCAAAACCTCGTAACCGTGAATTTTTAGGGAGACAAAATGTGACATAATTTCTTTGGGAGAAAGGACGAAATTAGAATGAATAGTCGTAGTATACAAAACAAAATATACCAGAGGTTGGCAGGATACATTAAAAAGTGTCAAGTATCTAATTATACGATCGTTCGTATTAAACGACTTGTGCTATTTGTGGAAGAATTAATTGGAAGCTTCTCTAGCCAAGACAATGATTAAAAAAGAGACTTATATTTTTGGTAATGGTCCAATAGCTTTCATCCTAATTCCAAGGAATGTTAAGAATACACTTATGCAATTTTTGTAACTTGTTGCCACAAGTCGTAGAAAGAAAAACTGACTCAAAAACATAAGTCAGGCTTTCTGTAGAGCCAAAATATTCATATGTAACCGGATTTT
Source organism: Tisbe holothuriae (assembly GCA_900659605.1). NCBI lineage: Eukaryota > Metazoa > Arthropoda > Copepoda > Harpacticoida > Tisbidae > Tisbe > Tisbe holothuriae. The sequence goes on along the minus strand of LR140369.1, from coordinate 956 downwards.
ATTTTTCAATTTGGAAAATTTAAGCATGGAATCTGATTGGCACTTACCCCTCTAGCGTTTCTGAACAAGAAAGCCGACTCTTGCGGGTCAATGTCAATGTCTGAGCCCCTGTGCGGGGTGGACAGCGAGGCAGCGCGGCGACGGTGGGAGTCCTGCTCCAAAGAGTTGCGACGGTTGGCTGGAAAGGAGGAAGAGAGAGAATCCGAATGAGTTGATATGACCTTTTTTCTTGATATATGGAATTATATGTGACTTGCATTAATAATACATAGCAATAAATGGAGTCCAGATATGTCAATGGAATAGGCATTTTCGGCCAAATATCCCAGTACTTTTGCAACATTGTACAGGTGCAAAAAACTTCTCCCATTGACTCATGAATTCTTAACATTATAGTTATGGATTTATGGCAATAAGAAACACATATTATAACCAAATTGCATAGTAAGTCCCTTACAAGCAGGATCCGTTAAATGCCTCCTCCTTCCCTTTGTCCCCGTCGAGAAGAACTTGACAGATGCAGACCACAAACTGGCAGCCAGCCCTCCACCACCAGCCCCTTCAAACGCCACCCGACCCTTGCCCCGATCCTTATTCCGCTCAGAATGCCTTCTCTTCAAGTGGTGGTGATGCGGCGGTCTCATCAAAGCATCTTGCCTGGCCTCTTCTCGTGCAGACAGCAGCACCGCGCTGATACTACGCCTACCCTCCGCGAGCTGGCGTTGGGTATACTTTTGCCTAAGTTTCCCCAATCGCCCAAGCGGCCAGTCAAACGGCGCTGCCTTGGACACCTCTGCCAACGCCGCCTTGTCCTTCTTCTTACGTTGGTCAAACTTATCGGATTTGGTCCTTGGACGGAATTTCTTCAGCGGCTTGTCGATGTCAGCACTGCTCCGGATCCGTTGTAGCAAGAATCTCTTCCCAGCCCGGGTCGGTTTCGGCACAGCCGCTGCCTT
>LR140368.1:0-17323 GCA_900659605.1 Tisbe holothuriae | reverse complement strand
TCTTTCATTCTTTAAAGCCTTTATTTCGTCAAAAAGTGCAATCGGATTTAAAACCATAGATGTACCAGTTTAATAGATCGTTGCACGCCATTAATGGTTTTAATTGGGCGGCTGTTTGATCACGCTTCGTTTGCTATTATTTCTACTCTCTCTAGAGGAAGGGGACAAAATTATAATCACCGTTTGAGTAAATCTCCCAAAAGCCCCTCTTCTCACTACGAAACCCCCTTCAGGGTTGCCAGTTTCTCTCAATATGTTAACCTAAATGGCATCCCTACAGAGACTCATGTTGTAACAGATTGTGTGTTAGATCATCTCTCTCCGGCTTGATCTCCTTTGGATTTCGGCCTTTGAAACAGATTTTGAAGGCCAGACAAAAGAGGCTTTAGTGTGGCCTCTGCCCTTGCTGTGTGTATAAACACAATAACAACAACGGCGATGCTCAAGTAAATCCTGCTTCGTGACCCCAATTGAAATACTGCCAACGAAAACTGCTCCTCTGCTTTTTGTCGGTCATTTTGCCGCACTGCAGAAATGGAAGAATTTCCTCCCCACCTCTTAGTCAATCTTACTTTTTGCAACTCTTGTAAAGGCCGATCAAGCTCTTTTTACACCCTTTTATGCCAATAACAGGAGAAGAAGCGAATCAAGCCGCAGTGTCGACGAGAGAACCTCCAAAATATTAGCCATGTGATACAACAAAGAGCGTTTTGGAGAATGCAATGGCGACCACCTGACTATTCTTAATGCTCCTCCTTTCCCATTTTCCAGAAGGGCATGACAATGTATGGTATAAATCCTCTTCCTCGCCACGAAATGGCAACTGGTCTAATAAGGCCGTCCATACCTTCTGCAATTCTGGAGGGGGCAATACTTATGGTCAAAGTGGTAGAGTCTACAGTTTGGTATTCTGAGGTTACATGGTTCGAGTATTGATTGAAATATTCACAGATCATACTTATAGGGTTGCTTAATAAACCTGTTTGGCATTGAAAAATTTATTATAAAAAAGCAAAAAAATAAGGTATAATATCCACTTCTACCTTTTTCTGCTTGTTTCATCTAGATTTTTATACGATGGGCTCTAAAAACTGCTTTTATTGCCACCGAGGAATCGGCCTTAGGATGTTTTCCTTTTCTTTCTGCGGCTGAAACGACGACACCGGACAAAACATAAAAACGGGGCTCGCTGGATAGAAATATAATAATAATAATAGCTGGCAGAAAATATATAAAATGAAAATGGCGCTTCGATGCTGCTGCTGAGATGAATGGCACCTGCAGGGAAATGTCAGTATTACGGTCTCGGCATTTCAAGGTTACGGGACAAGGCCTGAAACGATTTTGTATATTTATAAATGTTTATTCTGTTCTTCTCTCTGGTCTATTTTCAGGATGGTTAACAGTGGATTCATAGTGAAGAATATTAATCCCAGTGTGAGGTCCCAACGGAGCAGTATGAGGCACGGATAACAACCTCGAAGAAGTCATTTCATCACCAGGCATGATACCAAGGAGAAGAAGAGATTGTTGTTTGTAATGACGATGCGAGAATAGGAGACAGCATCTCTCAAAAGAGGGGCAAAAGTGTCGACTTTCCGTGCCTTTTCCTCTTCCCTCCGGGTGGATACGAGTCATCTCAAGAGGGAGCGAAAAAGAAAGAAAGAGAGCTAAGAGAGTCCCTTTGATGATCGTATTCCACACAATGAGTAAACACGTGACATAATAAAGACAATGTCGACATTTAGAGGTACTCCCACTCCTCCAGGAGGCGGGGCAGGCCCACCACAGCCGCCGCAAAGGATGACCGCAACGGCCACGCCCTCCCCGAACTCCAGCTCCTGTGAGAGCAGCTCAACCTCTGCAGCTGGCCCGCCCCCTCCTATGCCTCCGAACCAGTTCATGCCTGTTCAGCAGCAGCAGCCGTTACAGGGCGTGCTAAAGAAGCCCTCAGCCTGCACCGGAAACCCGCCAATGATAAGACCGGTCGTGTGCAAGATGCCCTCGTGCGCCCCAGCCAATCACCAGCCGTTCCCGCCAATGTCACCAATCAGCGAGCACTCTGTCAACACGACCGCCACTCAGCAGAGCGATGCCGGCTTCAACGCCAGCTGTCAGCAGTGTCTGGCTGAGCGAGCGGCTGCAGAGGCCGGACATGGGGACGGGGGTAATATCAATAACGGCGTGCATGGACATGATAACACAGGGGTGGACTTCCCCACGATGCCGTCAGAGGAGACGATTGAAGCGTTCCAGGCGTTGGAGGAGACGCGCGGGCGCCGGATGAGCGAGCCGGAGCCGGGGCGGACGTACGAGTGCGAGATGTGGTGTCGGGAGACGTCCCGGTTGATCGCCGGCTGCCTCGGCGTGTGCTGCCTCGCTGTCGGGTACGCGGCTGTCGGCGGCTTCCTCTTCATGGCGATTGAGACGCGTGCGGCAAGAAACGCGGCCGCGTCGTTCACGCCGTCCCCCGTCGCCGCGGGCATCGAGGCTTCCACTGTGATGAACGCGACCACCGCACTGCTTGACCTGCCGGCGGAGGTGCGCGCGGGCGTGGACAAGGCGCGCGCGGACACGGTGGCGCAGCTGTGGCGCATGACGGAGGAGATGAACATCCTGTACCCGGACAACTGGACGCGGAAGGCGGGCGAGGAGATGCGTTGGTTTCAGGATCAGCTGGCGAAGGCGTTCGCGGCGGAGATTCACACGTGGAAGACGCGGGCGCGGGAGGCGGTGGCGTCTGCTGCGGCTGCGGTGGAGGATACCGCGGATGGGGCCGCCGCGGGGACTGTGGCAGTTGCGCCGTACAGTGTTCGACCGCGGGAGTGGACGTTTCAACGGGGGTTGTTATACGCAGTCTCCCTGCTTACGACTGTCGGTAAGATAATCCAGACATATTGTTTAAGCTACAACATCAAATGCACTTGTAATGGGTTCATTCTGCAGCTTCAGAGCCATATCTTGGCTCCAAGACAAAGAGTTACATCATGATGACGTCTGCTAGCTGCATTTCAGAACCCACATTTGATACATTTTCCCTTCAAGGTTGCTGCTAGCACATGCTCATTTTCATCTTGCTCTTCTTTCTTCTTTTCCTCGTTTACTCTGTATGTCCATGTCCTACTTGGAAAAAGAAGAAAGAAAAGCTAGCAGAGAATCTTCAATGCAACTTCATTCCTTCTTCTTTTCATGTGTCTGCTTCTAGAGAGGTTTCTTTAGGGTGCAAAGACTCCCATGGGACTGTTATTACACAGCCACTCTGTACTAGTGCAACGTCTCTGTTCAATATGTGAGCCTATCTTGTGTCCATGGTGTTGGCTCTTCTTCTTCTCCTTCTTCTTCTTCCAATATGCCTTTGACATGCATGATCGAGCACTGAGCAAAGAGATCGGAGCTGAGGAAAAGCGCATCGTAAGGAGATTCATTCTCAGAGGAGAAGTCAGAAAATGGGTGTAACGGTGATGTGATCAAATCTGCAGAAGACACTTTTTATGCATACGAGGCGCATGTAAACTGCAACAAAGTGGCTTTTATGCATGAGGATACAACATAAGGTAGATGGAAAAAAGCTCGTTTTCAAAGTCAATGAGGCGATTTTGCTGCAAAAAATCGGTCGAAGGAGGTTCAATATGTATTCCGGAAATGGCGTTCTCATTATGTGCCCACTTTTGGAAAGGGGACAAAAAGGGTCATTTTGAGTTCGCGTGATAGCCTTCAATTGACCTTTTTTGAGCTCAGGGCTCACAAACAGTGGGATGTAGATTAATTAGTTTCCTTTTCTCTTTCATCTCTCAATTCCGTCTAAAAGCCTTCAAGGGGGAAATCAGAAAACTTATTCCATGTCCTTATCTTGGAAAATACAAAGATTTGGAAGAAAAAAGTAGGGTACAAAAACTGGAGCAAAAACGCTTACTCTTTTAATCCGAAAGCTGTCTCGTCATAAAAAGTGGAAGAAAAGTGTCTATTTTATGCCTGTTTTAGACCTACTTCTCACTTTATTTCGGTCATGAATGTACCTTGTAACGGAGGGTGGACTTAGCACTTTAAACGTGCCCTTCCTCCAGCGACAATCTCCCGATCTTTCTCATTGGCCTCCACAATGTTATCTTTTGTCAATGCGCTCTCTTTTCCTCCTTTGGCAAGCAATGCTGAAGGAAGGTCCCTCGGCCATTTCTTCATCTATTTTCGCCATATTTTCTGTAGGATCTTCTTCCGTAGAAGGCATACCATAGTATAATTGGCATTTGTATGTTGGCTAATACCTCAGTTATTACATACATTTTGCCACAGGGTCACGTGCTCAATGTACGCGTTTTACAACATTTAATGGACAGACAAAACATTGCAATATATTACACAACAAAGCCTTTGTGTCAATTAAAAGATGACTGACTTGACGTTCGTTCTCATGTCCTATCTTGCATTGAAGGCCATTTATAAGGCCGCTTAAGGGGATAAAAAGTGACCAGAAAGCCAAAAAGATGACGAGAATCAGTGGAGTGCAATCAACCATTTGGCTGCCTTCAAGCATATACACGAACATATACATGACTTAAGCCCATTGCTGGTCAACGGCTGCCAAAAAGAGACCTTCATATGGTGCAAGGAAGCAGTGCAGAGAGCATAATTTAACAATATTTTATGACTTTAGTTTTTACAGCTGCAACATCGATGCATGTGCAGTTCCTTATTGGAAAAATGGCCCATTTTATGACTAACAAAAGTGCATTTGTGACATTTTTATGCATTCCCTTATTTGCACAAACAGTCACTCATGTCATTTACAGACAATATTAGATAATGCTCTCCAAAATCCATTATATTCATTCATGGTATAATGTCATCATCCTCTTATATTTTTGCAAAACAGGACAGAAGGAGAAAAAGCTCTTTCTGGACAGAGAAGAGTAATCAAGTTAGAGAAGACGGGGAAAGAAAACTTTTGCGGACAAGAAAGTGGAACAGATTTTTACACCTCTGCAAAGGAGAAACAAAGCTGAGGACATTATGGCTTTGACTCTCTCGTCTATCTTATGATATGAGTGCTGTAGCTTTTATCCTGATATGGTTACAATATTGCATTTTGTAAGCCTAAAGTACATTGATTCGTATATAATATGCAATTGTCCAAACAGTTGACTCCTTTTATTGCGTTTTATGTTGTTTTGAGCTTCTTGACCGCTAAGGAATGACCAAAAATCTCTACCTGGAACCACAATTGGCTCATAAAATAATACAGTCCATTTAATGGAATTACTTTACTAACAATTATGCTATAAATTCCAAACATTACACTCCCTAAGTCTTTACAAATGTACCTTCTGTTAGTCAATATCTACACCTTGCAACATTATAAAATGCTTTGTCTGAATAGTAGCTAATTCTTTTGAATAAGCGATTATTTTAATGCAGTATCATAATCTCTGTGTTTATAAACACCTCAGTAACGAAAAACCTTCTTTTTTTGCTGCCGTTTTCGCAACAACCATTATTGCTATCGACATTTCTTCACCTTTCACGCAGCGATGAGTGAAGAACGAAAAAAAGTGTCCTTTTTCACCGGAAAAATACATAAAATCCTTTTCTTTGAACACTCTTCTTCATACACTTCCAAAAGGCTTTTCTTTCCGGTTCCATCTATCTGACCTTCTGGAGTATCGAAGAATATGAAAGGAAAAGTAGTGCTAGAAAGAGGAAATCCTACTTCTGTCCCAGTGCAAATCATAGATATTACACGCATATTTGCTTAATTGGCATTTAAAATATTGTATTAAAGATGATTAATATATTCACTTCATAACATACAGTAGAGTAAACCTCATTGCAGTCCCATTTCCTCTCTGTCGCTTCCTGAAGAAAAAAAATGAAAAAGTTTGATCTGGAGAAGCCGTCGGAATACCAATCTGCTTTCTCTCTTCATTCCTTCATTTTTGTCTCCTGTAAATTTCTTTTTTGCCCATTATGTAACATTACACCTCCTTTATCCCTTTACACAGAGCGCAGATCCAATAAATTTCATTAAAAACTGAACGAGAAGGGCTTGAACCAGTGTTAGTTTAGAAATAGGAGCCACATTATACTACATCTCCCACCCCCTAAAGGTCCCCCTGACTTTGTTTTTCCCCTGAGCCGTGTGGCAGCTGCACTTGGCGTTGAATCTCTTCTCTTTCTTTTCACTCTTTTCTTTCTTTCTCTCTCTTTCTTTGTATATTGACGCATTGGAGCTGAAAAAACGCTATAAAGAGGTTTTACTACCACGCGCTGCTTTTTAAACTGAAAAATATTAACCGCTTTCAAAGTACGGTTTTAAACGCAAATAGCTCTCCTCTGAAAGTAATTGGCTCCAACGTTTCTTCTGCTCAAGACATTGAAGACCAAGAAATGAGTGCCAGAAATTGCCCTTTTCAAAAAACCACCAAATGCTTTCAGAAAAAGACGGAGAAATCCTTTTCGGGGTGTGTGACGTATAAGAGCAACATTTTAAGCAATTGATTTTCGTCATGGCCGCATACGTGCGCTGCATAAATTTCAAGTGGAAACAATCAATTTCGAATTATATCATTAATTCAATTCAATACACTTAAATGAAAGGAAACAATTAATTAAAAGCGTTAGTACACACCTATGGGGATTAAAATTCAAATTGATATCGTCTTTCTCTTCCCTTTCTTTTATTCCTCCATTAGTGCATTTGTTCCGTGTCATTTAACATTGTTTCAAAGTGTGGCGAATCCCACTTTCCGGTTCTCGTTTAATCCTTTTCTATTATGCACGGGAAAAGAGTTTTAGTCGCACCATTTCGCCAGTGGAATAGGGTAATTAAGACATTACAGGGGGTGTTTTAACCCTTCCTTTTGTGCATAGTAATAACACTAAAAGCAGATATCATGTCTGCTACCACTTTTGACCACTTTTATGTCTTTATTGCTCTCTAGAATACAGCGCATTATAATAAAGCCAAGTGTCCTTTTCTTCTTTTGTCAGCAGCTGTGACCCTCGCTCACTCGCAGTCAAAGAGCTTCTTCGTTTTATTTAGTGCCACTGGCCACAGCAATACATGGCCAGTGCCCTTATCTAATGCATTTTATACACTACAAACTGTGTCTTTTATCTTCATGTATGCTGCCTACCGTTCTACATTTTCCTTGACAATAAGAGAAAGGGGGTATCACATCATGGTAGTTGCAGCCTTTACAGAAGGGGTCTCCCCTCCTCCCTTCTTGGAAACAAAGGGACCGCCAACAGGGAGCACAAAACGAACTGTTTGTATATCATCATCCAACATACGAGCATTATAAACCATGTGTGTGTATTCTGGTTTTAAACTTGCTGTGGAGGAGAAGAAAGCATATTATTATGTTATTACCCTTCTCCCCCAACCCAGAAGAAGAATAAGAAGGTAATATAAATATTCGTCATGCTGTCAAGTCAAATCCCAGCTCGGATGGATGAAGATGCAAAAGGAAAGACGTTTTGGAATGTGTACTTGTGTTCAAGAATGGTATTCAGAGCAAGGTTGTGTCTTTTAATACCCCAAGAGAGTACTGTTATTACACAATAAGGTAGATTAAAACGCATGTCCTCTCGGCCTTCTTTCCGCGTCGTTTAATAAGACTTTTAATTCCTTTTTGCAATTTTTGAACACAGACTCTTTGCTACCGTGCTTTAAAGGGATATTGAGCGCTCCCATGAGTATTGTTTACAGGCGTTGCAAAAATGTATATAAGCCTGTTATAGCCCTCGAAGAGGTTTGCTCGGCAGTAGGATGCGTGCTATTACTTGGAGCTTCGGTATAGTCTATTCTCGAGTGGCTAGAACGTGTTTCGCTGAGCCGACCAGAACAAGGCACTCCCGAATTAATTACTGGGGAAAATAAGTGGTTGCCATATTCACAGCATAGCTACAGTACGTGCACATGAAGGCCATGATGGCAAATCCTGTTACTACACTCTCTACGCGATTTGTATTAATCAAATAAGACAGCAATTGCGCGACTACGAGCAGTCGTAAAATGAGTATAAAATGTACTTTATATATTCTGTAGTTTTATTAGCTTTGAGTTACATGTATGCAAGAAATTGCCTCGTAGCAGAAACAGACTGGGGAAAAATGTGAAATGTTGTCTGCTCAGAGGCATTTTTAAAGTTAGTTTCCACGCAGTCAACGCTTTTATTATCATGCATATGAAGATATGATGATAACGAACGACTGAGTTATGAATATGAGAGGAGAGCAGGGTTGCCAGTTGGCTCATTTAAGAGCCGAATTTCTCCATTTTGATAGCAATATGGCTCCTCTTCCTATATTAAATGGTAACCCTGAACGACAATAATGTATAAAACAAGGGCCGTTTTCAGACTGTTGCACATTATGACGAGGATATTATTTCTAGGGAATGAATTTATGTCCCATTTTCTGAGCGGAGAAAGTTTTTCATCAATCAAGTCACAGAAATTGAAAAGATTTTAATCTCTTTCGTTTCCACATTTCTCAACCTTTACATGGTCGAGAGTGCAAAATTGAAGACGGAATTGTTTGTATTAATGGTTAAAAAGAAATAAGCATTCTTTACATTCATTCGTTAAGACATCATTAGTGTAATATACTGTGTATTATTTCATAGTTCCGTCTTTCTTACTTATATATGCACAGTAGCTACATTAGAGCCGGCGGACCAAGTTTGAAATGCCTTTGAGGCGACATTTTTGATCCGATTTTGCGGCTCTGCGAATCCTGACGAGAAAGAAATCGATCACACGACGTCTCAAACCCATTCACGGAGCGCCAAGTTGAACCAAATTTGAGGATTATATTTGGCTCACACTTGCAGATTCCTGGTTATAACCAAATATAAGTTTGATGTGTCTGATATAACACAATGTATGCGAAAAGGGGAAAAATCGATTGGGGAACACAACCACTTTTTGTGAAAGGTTCAAACTTTTTGAATCCTTTTCAAAATAGGAAGAGTGAATATACATCCCGATAAAAAGAGGCTCCACATATAATGCATATAGTGAGTATTTAATTGTTTCTACGGGACGTTCATAACCCCCATTGTATCTCCCAAAACCCGGAACACATGATGACGTAACAAAAATCACATTCATGACTCTGCATTAATAGTTTTTTATTCTTTGGGGGGAAACAGACAAAAGCACTCTCTGTACTCTCAATATGGAAAAGAAAGAGAACTTTCTTGATTATCATCTTGTTAGAAAGAAGCTTTTTCATCCCGATCCCCCATGGGCCATGAAACCGGAACGCTGAACCTAATCCTGTTTACGAAACCGGGCTCAGCTCATTATATCGTCATCTTAATGCGCTCAAACAATAATGACATTACTGCACTCGTCCGAAGGGAATAACAACATCTTCACTTTGTCCCCCATCGTTTTCAATGATGTTTTCGCTTATTAATAACATGTCCACATTACTCTATTTGTACTAGACATCAGAGGGAAATGGGAAGTAAGTAAGTAAGACGGGCCTTTGCTATTCATATGGACGGCTCCATATTCTCGACCAGTCAGGGATGCCATTTACTTTACTTTTCTTTGTATAGTAAGTAGATAAAAATACAAAATATTCGTTGCTACTCGTTCAACTGTCATCCCTTGATTACTAATGCCCGCTCACTCATGCAACTCGGACATGTTTGGCCTCCATGCAAGTCAACGAGGCGGCGCCGAGAGCTGCTGAGCAATGAGCATACGGGCCACTGGCAACATACGAATAATATGAGGTCGATGCCAAAGAAGCCGTTTTCAATGCCAACGTCGGTTTATGTGGCTTTTGCAAAAGCCTCGAGGGGTTTTAAGGGGTATAAAAGTGTGTCATATACATTTCGCTTCATGAGTGAAGCTGATTTCACAGTCCGCCGATCAGAAGGCAGCTGCTTTTATTTGCTTACTGAGGCAAAAACTTTATCTCTCTTTTTTCTTCTTCTTGTAATATTTTCATACAGAAAGTTTCTTTTTTTACCAACAGTGAACAAGAACGACTTGCTGCATCGACCGAATATTATTACTACTGTTATTTCTTTGATGCTTCTGTTTATCATGAAGGAAGTCCGATATTACACCCCAATTACATTTTACTCTAAAAGATTGCTACTACCCTGAAAACGGAATTGAACCGCTCGTAAAACTTTTCTACTGCATTCATTTGTTGGATGAAAACAAACTTTTTCCCTCTTAAGATCCTGAAGTTGAAATAAATGGCTGTAACCATGACCTCATTTCATTAAACGAACTCCAATTTGAGCATCATAATCTGACCATATTAAATTTCATCCATTCTTTTGACATATTTTAGTCCTTTTTAATGTGGGCTCTTTGTACGGCAACCGACCTTGCGTGTGTGTTCCCTTGGGCGTTTTTTATTCTCCAGCCAAAATAAACAGGGCAAAAAAACTTGTTTAAAAGAGACAAAGGAAGAATTATGTTTACATAATAATGGGATACGGGTCGGGTAATGCAGACAGGCAAATGGATTAGTAGAGACTTCAGGGTTAATCAAATTTCGCATAATTTAGCACAAGTGACTAGCATATTTTGACGTTAATATAAGTTGTAGACGTAACAGACTGTGTTCAAAGCAATTTCCAAGAACTTAAGTGACTGTAAAACAAATCCTCATTTGCTTGCCTTGTCTATATCACACTATGCTTTTTGGTATCCCCAAACGATGTAATATATAACGAAGAGAAACCCCTGTTTTCCATTTAAAACGTACAAACCTCTTCCCTGGTTTTGACACCCAGCTTCAATATTGCTAACAAGCTCTCTTTGCACCCTGTTGCAACAACAGTGTAAAACATGCATGAAGAATGGTTGTAAAGGGATCATCATCAAGATGCCGCTTTTCTTCTTCTCCCTTGAAATGGGTCAGGAGAGTCGTTAGAAACAGAACATAAGGTGCTGAAGGAAGAAGGATGGCCGATGGGGTAATAGACGCTCGGAGACTAGGTTTACACTAGGATTGTTCTAGGGCATTTCTAAATAAACTTTATTAAATATGATTATAGCATGCATTTAATTGATTTGCCTTGCCAATAGAGTGCAGGTATACGTATAACCTTAATATAATTTATCTCATTTCAACACGTAATCCTCTAGAATGTTTAATTCTCCCTTCAAATATTCTGTAGTTGGATAGCGCTAATATTCAAATTTCCCGCCATAACACGTCACCTCCAATTTGCCCAAAATCGATCTCCTTGAGCTTTTAATCACAACATCGCGAAAACTTTCTTCCCCAATTTGTATCCATTTTCTTCTTCTTCCTCTTCGGATAGAACTGGGAGATTAAAACCCCATCTATTGCAGAAAATGAATCTCATTGAATATGGAAATGAGCAGGAAAAAGATCTGAGGACGATCATGTAATAATATTATTGCTAGCGTTCTCAATGCGCATTAAATGGCAATTAAGAGTTTTTGATGACGGAGCGCTTTCAGATGATTATATTATTATTACGAGGATCATTCTGTTTGCCAAAAATGTTGATAATGATGCTTCATCATTGATTTATCATAATGAGTTTGTCCTTCAGTGGATCATTATGTGTTTCTCTCTATTCAAGATGGTTCATTAAAAGTTCTCCAACCAATAAAGTTATCAGAGTAGGATTGAGGAAATCCCCCACAAATCTCGGATTGCAATGCATATCGATAACACTGTTGGGGTTCAAATGCACTTTCACTTCAGTGGAGTAGAAGGAGGAGAGATAAATTCCCAGAGTTCAAGAGTCAAGGAGACATTTAAGCAAAGGGATGCTCAATACGTGTATCAGGTCATTTAAAATGCATCGCCAAGAACATTGAGTGGTATTAACTATTTAATAACCTCAAAATAGGTCTACAAAAGTGTATTTAAATTATGGATGTGAATATGTCATGTCATCCCTGCTTCAACCACTTTGGCCTTGACTATAGAAGACCAAACCAAGAAGCTTTTTAGTTTTTAACTATTGGCTTCAGGGCGGGAAACCAGAAAAAGAAGAAGACAGAAGGAATTGGTTCAGCTAAATTGGCTTTCATTTTAAATGTGCGTAAAGAAGAAAGTTTTTGAATATATGTGGGCCTTTTCTATCTCTCTGTATGTCCTGCTTATACTGCAGTAAAGAGTAACAAGGCATTTGGTAGAACGGGGATTTTACATTTGCATAATTAAAGGGGATGTAAAGACCTTGCACTTTCGACAATGCAGTTTTCCATTACTAAAGGGGGCATAACATTGTACTGCACATTTCTAAGCTATAATATTCACAATTTTGACAGGCCAGCACAAAAAATGGTTGGCACTGAAACTTGAATAAATTTAAAACAAGAGTATTGTTCGTATCTGCAATGGTTTTCCGATACGCTTGAATATTTCACTTCAAACGGAAGTTTCGCACAAAAAAGACACCGGAATTTATCTCCCGGATATTTTAACCCCATATTTGTAGGCCGTCCTGTATAAGAAGATCTCTTGTGAAAGCAACCCTTTCTACATAAATTTCAAAGGCGAAACTCTCATGGAAAAGAAACATGGAATCGTCTTTTGGAATGGGGGTTGAAACTTTTTCCATCTAACGGAATATGGAGGAGGGGTTAAAGAAGGGATAAAAGAAAGAGAATTTGTTCTTGGGTGTTGTTTTGTAATCTAAAAATGACCATTGGAGGGGTTTCCGCACTTAGGTAATAGGTTTATCACCGAAATTAAACGTACAGTCCTAATTTCCATACGTTTATCTGTATTCTGTCACCATTCAATTCAAACTTTTTTCCTTCCCAAATTACATCAAGATTGTCTTCATTCCTTAACTTGTGTAAAAAAAGTTGGCAACAGCAAATTTAAAAAATTGAAAGTTTTTAGCTTCATTCTCCAACATGTGCTTTCTTTCCATTTTCAGACGATTCCCCTTCGTTTTCTCGTTAAAATAATCGCAGCGAGTACGAGAAAAGTGTCACTTTGAGATAAGAATACTAGGGGAAGAAAGTGGCATCTCTATTTCAACAGCAAAGGGTTAAAAATAGGGCACTTAGGGACGTTCAAACAGGTTAGAAAGCAGAGACCGGCGACTTGAACTGTTTTCCCCACTTCAAAGAGAGAAATTTTTAGGAGACGGTCTTCTAACCCACTTTTAAAAGAATGTTTTAGTAATCGGACCCTTACTCTAATCTTTTACTTTTACTCCCAGACGGTATTTACAAAGAAGAAAAGAATTGTCACAGCCACTTTCCAATTGCTACCTTTTTCTCTCAGCTTTTAAACGAAAAGCATATTTGCATTCGAGACGCCTTCAAGCCTCGTGCATTTTCCTGGAAATAATGAAACTAAGCAAGCCACTTTCTTTTAACCCTCCAAAGGGTAACACTGGCGTCTATTAAGGCACTTATAATGGTCCTATCTTTGGATAGCTCAGAGGCCTTCTCTTGAAAAATGGATTTTTCTAGAGGGAACCGACGACGACGACGAAGAAACAATGTAGAATTATTTTTCCTGCAGGCATATTGTCTTGCCAAGAGTAAGAAAAATGTACCCGTATACATGCGATGCTCCTTCTGAAGAAAGCAATTTGGCTCAATGAAAATAGTTTTTAAAACGATTCATTCCGCGAGTAAACACTCGCTCTACAATGCCAAAAGAGTACGTTCAATACACAGTGGGCCCTTCAAAACCGCATAATACACGTAGCACAAAGTATCCCAATTTGTATTCGAAAATGTTTGAGCCATTCGGGGCTCATTCGTATGTAAATGTCGAATCTGGGTGCCAGAGAGGAGGAGGAGGAATCGTCTGGCGATAGAAGCACGATCTAAGCTGGGTTACTAAAGCCTTTCTCCTAATGTAACATAAATTCATAGTTATAAACTGTTTAGGAAACCGAGCTCAGACCTACGCACGACGTGGTGATAAGGAGAAAAAGGGGGAAAAGGAAATGTAGATAGCATAAGGAACCGTTTTACTCCTTTCCTGATGATATAATACGACCACTGTACACCAATGGAGAACGTTTATAATTCTTCCCCCACAATTGCGAAAGAGACATCATCATACACCGCCACCCTTGCAATATCTTGGCAGTCATAGACGATAGCGCTGTCACACACACCCGCTGTCTACACACTGGTTATTAATAACACACCCATTCGCGCGTTTGCCTCACTTAATTACAAGCGGGTTCCCTTAGGAGAAAATATCTTAGAGTGGCCAATCAATGTCGCTCAAAAATGATTTGTCCTGTCAAACGCAGCCAAAGAAGGAAAAGGATTTCTAGCCGCACATATTATAGACTTGGTAATAGTGCAATGTCTGCTACTAAATATGTTTTCCTGGCACCGTTGCCGTCAATCTTTCATTGTCTGGTCGTGGTCTTTGCCAAGGCGGCGGAAAATCGTTTTTATTCCTATAAGGTGACAATGAAAGAAAACTAATATCGCTCCATCTTTGTGGTATTTTAGTCATAAATGGAATTCCTGCTCTGATCGTTTTTCCCCTTTCTTGTCCAGGAAAATATTGCAACGGCCGGTCTTCAATCTAGATGCCGAATTTGCTTGTCTAAGGTGTAAATAAAAGGAACTTACATCTGCTTATAGAAAGTAGGGTGCAAAACGGATATAACACGCATTAAATGGTTATTCACTGATTATGCAAATCAAATAGTGTATGTTTCAATGTCAACGTATCTAAAAGTTGCAAAGGATCCCTTCCGGCACTCTGTATAAAATCCTTATGAAAAAGGGGGCAAAAAGTGTCTTGGACACAAAACTCTCTGCTCTGTGTTGTTCACTGTAGATTTCGGGAGCAAAAAAGTGCGCTTGTCAAAAGTTGTTTTTGCTCCTTTCTCTAGACCTAGACAGCAGTGTGTCCATCGCCATATATAATAAAGAGAAACGAGAATGGTGTACGGCCAATCTGCAATATTATGACAACATTCCAAGGAGATGAAATTGGGGCCATTTCAAAGTGAACTCTCGACTACAGCAGCTTGTTAAATTGTGCGATTTTTCCCAAACTTTTTATGAACGCTATTTGACTTTTCAATTTTCACCTCTCCCTCCCGTCAAAGAGGAATTTTCTTGCTGATGTCAGAGGAAAATCTTCTCTTTACTTTTACTTTCTTGTATAAAAAAGAAGGGTATAAAGATAGCGCCGTCTACATGACCCAATTTTAGCACCCGGGAATACCTAATTTCTTCGTCTTCCCAACGAAGAAAATGACTCCTTTGAAAGTACTGGAGAGGGAAGAAGAAGAAAAGTTAACCCCGTTATTTATAAAAACACAGTGGAGTCACTTGAGTTTAAAGTCAATAATTTGGATTTGCCGAGTAGGTGGGAGTGTGATTTTATTTGTACTGGAGGACAGAAATTTAGTTAATTACAATCCAAACGTCCAACAAAATATGAATACAATTTGATTATACGAATTAGTTTCTATTTTATATCCACTGTGCCAATCCTCTGTTGTGTGTCAAATATAATGAGGAAATCTCTCGACACCTGAAAAAGTTTTGCTGATGCGCCACCAGATGGAATTGATGTCTTCTCTCTTTTAACCGAGGGGGTCCCAGGACGAAATATCTGCATTAAATATGCAAGGAAAAAACTGCATGGTTAAGCGTAGAAAGCAGATAATCTTCAATATTTACAGGCACTTTTATGGAGTAAATGACTCTTTTTATGTAGAAATCAGCCGTATCTATAACTGCCAACCTTCAAGGCCATCCGATCAGAACTCGGCAACAAATCACCTTTTGAAATCCCGACTCAATCCGGATTTACAACCGATGACGGACGACTGAGTAGAAGTTCCCACACATGGGAACAAAGATCTCTATGACGGCCATTCATAGACGTCTAATAATGTCCTTGTATGCCTATGATGAGAGGCTTATATATATTCCAAAGTTTTCATCCCGGCAGAAATGGAATGAAAACACGGAAGGAGGAGAAGGATCCCTTCTTAGGACACTTCAATGTATTTTTTGGCCAAACAAAAGTTTTCTGATTAAGGGAAAATCCCGATGTTAGATAATGCCAACGGAGCGAATCCTCTCCTCCTTCATTTGTAAGCCCATTTCAGATTCCAATAGTGGATAACAAATATCAAAAAGGCAGAGGAAATCCGCAAGATCAGCGACCCGGTTTGCTCTGCTGCAGAAGAAAGCTAATAACACTATACTTTTCTCAAATGTCACGATATATACAGCAAATAGAGAGCGAGCGTGTGGTTACAGTGCTTGAACGGGATATCTGTATCATGGTTCAAACCCCGCGACTACTTATAAAGATATTATTTGACAAGGGCAAGAAACAAGGTGAAATAATTTTAATATCTTAGTTGCGTAGAACATGTTATACGCATAAAATAACAAACTTTTTCTTCCATGAATGGTGCAATCTGGGAGACAACATGACTTTGCTTCCAGCACGCTCTACTAACCACCCAAAGTCAATTGTTTCACTTGGACTAATGCCAACACCAAAGTCAGCAGATGAAAATATACAAAGTTATGTCGATATACGACAGCAGCAGCAGAAGTCATTGTGATTAAAGATTAGTAATCGAGCTGTCTTGTGTTGTTGTAGTCGTGACAAAGAGCTGTGGTTAGGGTAATGATCACTGTCCCCGATATATAATAATAATAATATGCAGTGTGTTTGCAAATGAATCTTGAGGGAATTCGCTCCCCCTTCTCTATACTTGGCTTCTAGGACCTTTGGGGTGCTTTGAATACATTGTGTCCCCTCGATGGGGGTCACCATGGAAGATTTCCTTATTCGCATATCATGAGATATTAACGTGACTAAGTGCAAAACATTATCATGTCTGCATACAACTAGATATGTTCGTTTGCTACAATAAAGTCGAGTACTACACTCGTAATTTGGTTAAAAAGCTTCGTTTCCACTGGTCTACTATAATCAGCATTAAAATGTGCGGTGGCCTTAAAAATGTGTACAAGGAACGGCAGACTTTTTGAAATTGCGTCTTTTTTCTCTAACTCGATCTTTCTCTCTCTCTTAATGGCCGTAGAGATGTAGAAAATAGGCCTCCTAAAATTAAGGCGATTTAAAGGGGAAAGAGAGAGAGAAATGGAGAGACAGGACAAACACAAAAAGAGGAAAATGCGATAGGCCCGGTTAAAACTGAAATCCCCTCAGTCTCTCACATTTGCTGCAATCGTACTTGTCTCTTTTGACTTTTTGAAGCCCCTGTATTGTTCCTTTTTGCACCACCGGCTGTTGGACCCATCTCTCTCTCTCTCTCTCTCTCTCTCGCTCTCTCTTTCTCTCTCTCTCCGTCTCTCTCTTCCATTCTCAGTTTCTC
>LR140367.1:0-17330 GCA_900659605.1 Tisbe holothuriae | reverse complement strand
GAGAGAGAGAGAGTTTTCTAAAAAGGCATTTTAATTAAAACTTGATTTGCAGCTAGTGGGATTTGCACCCTATTGAAATTTGATCCTTCTTTTTCATCATCAGGAGACAAAGACATGGGAACAAAAATGAACTTTGTATAGCAGGTTGGATGTTGTTTGCATTGTGGAACTACAGTGGGTTCATGTTGGGTATAAAATATTACTATAGTAAACAACAGTGGACAATGTGACTACAGTGAATTAGACAACATGAAAGTGATTCATGTGTGATATATGGAATAATTGAACCACTGTAAATTCATTGTTAGTTTGTTGTTATTTCTGATGACCCTTAGCTCTCAGCTTCTCCCCCCCTATTCTCAATTGAACTGTCCAACGCTTGAGTGAACATCGTTAAGATTGTTTTGGAAAAAGAGCCCCAAACAAAAGAAATCTGAGGGTGACATGAACATTTTTAATTCAATATAAGGAACAGTTTTATGATTGGTCACTCTGTAGAATGAAAATGGTGTCCAAATTTTGAGATTAGAAACGACAGGAAACTCAGCTTTTTTTACGTTGGTCCAGTCTGCCAGTTGTAGTAATATTAAATATAAAAAAACGACCACACACTTTGATTTTGATCCACGTAAAAACGTTGCTTGTAATATTCGTGTTGCTATTTTAAGGGGGAAATAAACATGAATGCAGGGCTGACATATGAAATGCTGCAGCTTTTGAAGTAGCTTTAAAACATTAGCTATACTATATGATAAAGCACACAATCTGGCATCCCTGTTTTAATCCCCAACCCCCTTGGTACAACATCAAAATAATATCCTAATTCTCTCAGCTGGCCTCCGTAGCTCCATATGACAGGTTTCCCCCCAACCCTCGTCTATGATTACATTCAGCATACGCTCAAATACAAAACTTCCTTCTCCTCCCTACAGGTCGGGTTATGAACCCTTTATTAACATCACTTTTCGCACTTTTTGCAACGTCCAAAATTATTTTACATGTAATAATCGTGTCCAAGGGGTCGGTCTCGGCCCGTTATCCCCGGGCGGTGAATTAGGGACGCACTTCTTGATATATACACGACAAGAGACGCTTATTACTCTGACAAGCTGATGTCTGAAACCGTTTCTCGACCCCCGCAAAATTGCTACTACAACCCTTTTTATCTCGTATTATAATCCTCGGTCGGTAGAACACGAGATAAGGAAGCAAATCAGGGCAAAGAAAAAGAAGTCAACGTGGCAGACAAAGAAATAAAGAAATAAAGAAGAAGGAGAAAGAGCGAAATGGTTATTTCTGCTAACAAAACTTGACATGAGCTCGTAAAAAAGAGTAGAGACGGAGCTCGCATTATTTCCGAGCAGGGGTTCTTACGGTGTATATATAAAATGTAAACAAAGGAAGAGTTGCTTTCCCTTTCCATACACACACCCTGTGCAGTGGAAGAAGGACTGAAATTGATGGCTAACTCATAATAATGGCTCATTCTCCTCGCTCCGTTCACTCTTCTGCCGCCGCTTCTACTTTTTATAATACATTCCCCCACCATCCCTGCGATTCTCATTTTAGAGCAGCAGCAGCTCCATTTTTAAAAATAGATAGGGGACGTTTTTATGTAATGTTATGACTGAGAGAGAGAGAGAGAGAGAGAGAGAGAGAGAGAGAGAGAACAGAGGGAGAGAGGAAGAGAGAAAGCAATCAAGGGGTCTTTGAAATAGCATATATCAGAAGTAGAACGAGAAAAACCTATTAGAGACCCCCCCTCCATATATTAAAAAATATAGGGCACCCTATAATGTCATGTTATCACTGAGATAGAGAGAGAGAGAGAGAGAGAGAGAGAGAGAGAGAGAACACATGTGTATAGGGAAAGTGAAAGCAATCAAGGGGTCTTTGAAATAGCCTTGATCAGAAGGAGGAAGAGAAAAACCTATTAGAAGCAGTCGATCGAAGCCAAAGCTCATTTTCCCCCCAGAGCTCCTCCACCGTCCATAAAATCGCCCCAAAAGTAGTATAGCAGCTAGCACTAGCTCAAGTCAGGGTTGCCATATTGTCTCAATTACAACACATATCCTCTCATATTCACTCGGCATTTGGCTCCTTTCCGTTTAACAAAATGGCAACCCTAGCTGAATGTCCGATGATGTTGGTGATCAGGACAGCAGTTATTTAGCTGGAGGGAGCCGGAGAAGGATGATCGGAATATTGCCAATTCCAACATTAGTTTTTCTTCTTCTTTGCAGCTGACACGTTCACGTTTTTAAGCTCTCTTTTTATAGCGACACTTTGCGCTAATGGAAAAGAACGAAAGGCAAGATAGGATGATGACACATACGCACAGCAGGAGGAGCTTTTTTATCGAAGATATGTTACAGCAAACTATTTAAAACCCTACGTTCGCCTGGGTGTGCTCTTATAACGGAAGGAAAAGTTTCAAGAAAGTCCTCTTCTCCCCTTTTTTGAAAGCGAGGCGAAGGAAATTGGAACTAAAAGCAATGAACGAAGAAGAAGAAGAAAAGTCGAGCTTCTTCTTCTACTTCTTCAGCCTGGCTGGCTTGGCTGGTTGTGGCAGTAGCATGGCTAAGGCAGAAATGAAAGCGAGTATTAAAATTCCAGCCGAATCTTTGTAGAAAAATCGAACGCACCCACTCACCGTCGCCTAGGCTGAGGGGCAACTCTTAAAGAAAGAGGCGGAATGAGAGAGAGAAAGAGAGGGGCTGGGGGACATGTCGCCAAGCCGGTGGTGTAGCAGCAGAGAAAGCTATAGGAGGAAGGGGCTCAAACTCTTTCTCTTTCTCTCTCTCTTCCCTAATTGTAACAGCCCAGGGAGAAGGAGGAAGAGAGAGAGAAAGAAAGTGCCGCCGCTGTGCTGGTGTGCGTGCGTGCGAGCAGAAAGAAGAAGGAAGCTGGTTTAGGATTTCTGCAATTTAGTTTCTTCTTTTCTTCATTCCCGCTCTCTCTCCTCCACATCTATGGCTTAAAACTTTCGCTCCGGTGATGAGGGAAATGGAGCCGAGCTCAGCCTTTTATACAACCACTGGAGGAGGAAGGAGGCGGCTTGGGCTAAAAACCGAAGAAGGATCTTCTTCTTCGGTATTTTTTAGAGAAAGCAAAAGAATGAACCGAAAGGGGGAGAAGAAAAAGGTGCGTGGAAGATAGAACTAATCCTGAATTTTTAGTAGCTGAGAACATGATCGGAAAGGAAGGGAAAGATAAATCACCGTTAGAAGGAAGAATAATATCGCAACCATGATAGCACACACACACAACAAAGGCTGCATTGTTGTGACACCGTCCCAACATTTCTGATCACTCATTCTAGCACTTGTTCGTTTTCTTGGCTCCGATCCGACTAATCAAGGACGATCCATCAAAGAGAAGAAGAAGCAAAGAAAGAAGAAGTTCTTTGCAATGTTGGGTCAAACCAATGAGCCGTGAAGAAGAAGAAGAACTTGCGACACCTACAGATAAAAGCAGCACAATATGCATCCGAGAATAGATATAATGACGTATTAACCTCAGTGTGTATGAATTAATGTCCGGTATAATCACAATATGATATTCCCGTGCCAAGAAGGGTCGCCTTAAGAATCATGTCAGTCAGGCTGAATTCCACCGAGCATTAATCTCGTTGAGTCTAATGTGCTTTTAGGTGATTTAAAACGTGCGCTATGGAGGGATGTTAATTTGGAGGCGAGGCGGGTGGTCCGACTCTTTGGGCGGAGAAAGGGAATTTTCCATGTGAGAAAATGCCTGCAAAACACTCAAGTGGAAAATGACTCCTCTCCGGCAAAGCTGCTCTCAGTACAACAACGGGCTTTATTAACATTAGGCGGGCATTTTAAACTCAGTTTAAAGTCTCTGCAAATGTAAAACTGCCGTTTAAATGCTAACAAGACATTTGGACATAACAAGATTAGACGAAATGCCAGAAGCAACCAACAGTTAATTGCTTCGCAGACTTCTCTGTATTGTTTGATGCTACCTAGAATTTAAGCTCAAAAGCAAAAACTCTGTGTTATTAATTTCCACGGAAACCCTTAAAAGTGGAATAAAGAAAAGTCCATCATGTAATATCTCGCTTTTTACGATCTCGTTCGAACCATAAAAACGTCTGATTTGATGATGAATAAACTTTCCGCGAAGGAGATTTAATTGAACAAGAAATTATATTTTCTGTGCAAGCCGGAAACAAGATTTTTCATCTTCTTCCGCTAACGAGACCAATCAGACTTTTTAAGCAGACATTTGATGTAATAGAAGGGCAATTACCGAATAATGTACGAAATTGGACTATTTTCGCTCTCGTTTCCCTGGCTTATATATTTGCTCCCGCGTTCTCTAATTCCGAGCCGGAGCTTGTATTTATTTTATTTCTGTATCGATGTTAATGTAGAGTTGTGAAGCCCAAGGGACTCCAAACTAACAGTAGAAGTCACAAAAAGTGTATACAGAGCTGTAATGTAAATTATTGCCAGAGCCAACTTTTCCCCTCTCTCGCTGTTCAAGATGTATCTCGCTCCGTCTTCTTTCTTCTCAGTCCATTGTGATATTTAAGTTAATGGCAGTGGTGAATAAGCATGGCAGCATAATAACGAATTGGTCTGCAAATACGGAGGCGGCTGCTGCTGCTTATCTTGATGCGATATATGATTAGGCATAAAACATAAGTAGTAGTTCTTATGGCTGGGAGAACAGGGCCATATATTCTGCAGCAGCAGCAAACTTAGAGATTCGAGTCATGGCGCTTCTCTTTCTTCTTCTTCTTCTTCTTCAGAAGCATTGTGTATATGAGAGATAACCAAAAAGCTCGCCCGACGATGAAGAAAAAAGGGCATCATTCTGGTACGACACACAACTCAGCCTGCTGCTGCTGGCAATGACAATATGGCTGCAGCAGCAGTGACACTCACTCACCGGAGCAGAACAATAGACTCAAAGATATGATAGACATTTGGAAGCTTCTTCTTCTTCTTTCATATTGACTGAGTAAGCAGAGCAGGTCACCAAAACCCTGATCAAAGGCAAAGATAGCTTCATAAGAAATCTATGATAGAATGGTGTTGCTTAGCTTGCTCAGCTCTTCAGTCATTTGAATACAATAAGACTCCTGATAACGAAAGAAATGGATGTGTGTACGTCTGTCGGTGCATCCGTGGTGGTATATTAGTCTGTCCTGTAATCCGGTTTTGGATGCCAACAGTTCATCTTGACTTGTCACCGATCAAGATTGAAAAGAGACAAAGAAGACATTCTTTGAGAATGTGGGTTTATGTGCAAAACAGGGGTTATAAACACATGGTCAGGGGCATAGAATTAATCATGAAACATGATATAAAGAAGAAGAAGTGTGAAAAGATCTCACGTTGTTTAGATCACATTTAAATACATAAATTTCGCAGATCTGTCATGTGACAAAATATGAACAATCCGGTGGATAATTTTGTTTAAAGAATGCTACGTGGGTTCGTTTGTCATGAATCATCTGAGATCAAGCGTTTTATTTAGCACTTGATTTAGAGCTCGGACACAAAAGAAGGTGTCAAGTGAATTATGCTTTTGTGATGTTGCTCTTGAGAGATTTAATGAGTCGACTACCTTTTGGAGAATGTAAATAATGTAGGAGAATATTAAAAATGTTCATTTCATTCCGTTACATGTTCCCAGTCATAGAGCTGAGGGTAGGGAACATTTTTAAGGAGAATATTGTACCGAATGATGCATTTATGTGTCAAAATCCGTACTCAGCATTTTTAGACGTCAGAATGGAGGGAGGAGGAGGAAGAGAAGGGGACGTTAATAATTGATGTCAGTCGAAATTGAATTCTTGGCTCCGAAGTGAGAGAAGGAGAACAAAATCCTGATTTCTCCCTCCTTTTGTTCGCCTAACATATTAAATTAAGTTTTACAGAGAGAGAGAAGCAGCGGCGGCATCACTTTTTAAGAGCCTCCATTCCTGAACTTTAATATTGCATTAGAGAACGAGGAGCTCCGAGCTTATTACAAAGTCAGTACAGAGAGGAAAGTCAATTAGATTTTGTACATCAAGGAGGAGCATCACCAGAGTATATACAAGTTGTAGTAGGAGGGATTTGCTTTGTTTTTGTTTGTCTCCTGCAACGACGGGCCAGCCTCAGTCTCAGTCTCTCCCAATGAGATCTCGAGGCTGAGCTGCTTCCAATGAGGGGCGGGACAATTAGTGCAAACGCCGTTATAGTTAGCTGAGCTGAGCTCGTTAGCGAAAAAGAAGGGAAAGCAAGCCCGGGGTGGAAATGAGAAAGGAACAAACAAGAGAAAGCAGTTCGTTAGTGAAAATTAAAAGAGACAGAAGTGGGAGGAGGCTCTGAAGAGAGTGGCTGAGCTCGGTTATCCTTTCATCTTGGGGTCCGAGGCTCATCATCTTTCTCTTATGGAGAAAATGAAAAGGGGTCTCCTCCGTTCTTCCCCTTCTTTCATTTCTTCTGCCGGCCAGCTAGATTAGGAGAAGCACACACTCTGTCTCTCTTTCTTTCCGGTGGTAGATGAAGAACTACCACTGCAGAGAAGAAGAAGAAATGAGTTAGAACTCGGTGTGAAAGTTCATCTAGCTGGCTTCTGACACCCGCCAAGCGACGTCAAGTGCTTCTTCTTTCTAGCTCATCTACTTGCTGAGAAGAAGAGGAGTTTGTGCCTCTCTTGTCTTGTCTGGCCGGTTCAGCCACATGCTCAGCCTCTCTCTCTCACACACTGCAAATGATGTTCAAAATATAAAAAGGGATCCCCATTCTCTTCTTCTTCTTTATCTCAAAACAAATGAATGCCATTGGTGAGAGGAGAGGAGGGGAGAGATGAAAAAGCAGACTGCCCGGGAAGAGATGATGAAGAAGGAAGAACAGAAGGAAAGGGAGAGAGAGAGAGCTACTCCTCCTCATCTAGTTCGTTTTTAAAATGACCGGACGGACGCACTATGAGAGAAATGGTCTGCTCTCCTTCATTGACTTTCACGCCGGCTCCTTCTATTTGAGTTATCTTTTGGAGACAGAATGAAAGAGCATGATCATGGTATATGATGAAGTAAAAGGAGAGTTTTCTTCTTCCTTGGCGGCATCTGTTATTCCTTCAAGAAAGTTTGACCGCTGGCATATATCTAGAAGAAAGAAAGGGACTTTGAACAAAAGCATTCCCTGGGGACGACGGACAACGTCTTTTTTCGATGATGTACATATCTCAAGAGACTTCTGAGACAAAGTTTTCCAACGACAATATTTGTTTCTTCTTAGGGGGAGGACATGTTGGATCGGAGAGAGGAGAGAGAGAGCAATAACTGCTCTTTTTATCCTGGACATTTCTCCTCCATGATTGCGTGTCTCTAACCCTTTTTATTCCATCTTCCTCCCCAGGGACGATTTCCGACTTGTTTGCATTCCGCACTCTTTTGATCACAGGTTGTATTTCTCACCAATTTGTTTTAGCTCCACTGCGTTATTTTTTACCATATTTTTGGTCAAGGGGGCAAAATATGGCTCCGGTCTCATTTTCTCCCAGAGAGGAGAAGATTCCAATATATGAGGAATAAGAGTTACGATTTGGGGATGCCATTGTAGACTGAATATACGGTCAAATGTGGCCATGTTTGCAGTGAAAATGGAGCTTCAATAGCAACCCTGCAATTGGTTAGAAAAAAGGTTTAGATTTGTTCTTTCAAAGAAGGCGGGGGAAGTTTGAAAAATTTCCAATTTTTCGCCTGGTGCCCACACAGTCCCCTCTGTATGTATCTACGGAAATATTTATATTGGAGAAATGAGTGTTGTACGTGCGTTGCAAACCCGCCTTTGTCAACCCTTTTTAACGTATCTCTACACATTGAAAAAGGGTGTAAAAAGTGACCTCCTCCCCCTTCTCGGTTGATTTTAGGTTGATTACCGACACCGCCAAAAGTCGCCTCTAGCAAAGAAAAAAGACTTCTTTCTTTTTCGGAAGCGGCAAACGTGACATTTTGCCTCTTTTCAATCAAGGCTTTGTTCGTTTTCGCCAAGAAAAAACTTTGCCGGGAATAAAAAAGGGGACACACACAAACTAAAGTAAATTGAAACACTTTGGTGTGAAGACGAAGGCGGCTTCTATTTCTTTTCTTTCATTTCACAACCTTTGCTTGGGTGGTCAATACAAAGAAAGAAGAAGGCATTACATTCTGCAAAAGCAGTTTAGAACGGAGGACAAATAACGAATTTCCTTAACGACGAAACGTCGATCATGATAAACATCTCCTGTGTAATTCCAGAACGTCTTTAATGGGAGTAGAAGATACCGCAAGCCATCAAAAGCATCATCGCTTTAATTAATCCTTGCGCCGTCTTCTACAGTGGACGACGACTCCGTTTAAGGGGGGCTATTAAAATGAGAAGAAGCCGGTTTTAGGGCTTTTGTCATTGCACCAGTCAACCCATAAGAACAAATATCTTTTTGGTCAAAAGGTGCCGCCGTCGCCGTATGTCCAGACATTCAGAAGTCATCAAACAAGTTATATTGGTTTCGTTTTCTAAGCACAACGGATGCAAAAAGCACGACAAAGAAATCGAGGTCAGGAAGCGAGTTTCTGTAAATGAATAAAATGTGTTACGTGTTTAAAATGGGGTCAGAATATACAACTTTTGCCAATATGTAACACCGAATTCCAAAAGCTCATCATGGGTTTTTAACAAGTTCTCTTGTTCTTCAGATTAAAGCGGCCTCAGCTCATTAACATGCAGAAACAACAGGCCATAAAGAAGCTGTCTTAGCCGAACTTTTCCCAGGTTCTGTCCGACATAAAAACGGTTTTATTCCGCCCCAGATCGCCGTCGAGAACCCATCGGGGTCGGGGTCCGTCCAGGAATTCCGACGATCTGACCCTAAGGTAATTAACATCGAAATTCATGGGATAATTTATCAATATTTCACACAGTTTAATGTTATGCGTGCTCAGTGTGGTATCAATGCTCAGAGATCTTACAACAAGAATTAATGACTGGAGAAGACTCTCGTTTTAAACGAAGCAGTGTTTTAATGACTTTTTCGCGTAAGTAGAAAGAAACCAACAGCTAGGGCATCCAGCAGCGTCTTGGAATGTTGCTCAGTGCTGCTGATGATAACAGTGATGAAGATCGAACATCTTGTTCAAGCTGCTGAGCTCGTGCTACGCTTATTACCCCCCTTGGCGGGGTTGGATCACACTCACTCACTCATATAGACACCGTGGCAAAGCAGCACGATTTCGAGAATGAGGCTCAGCCTTGTTAAAGTGCGAAAAAGTCGTTATAAAATGAGTAAAGAGCTCCCTTTGCCGAAAGAACAAAACTGGGAGAAGAGCTGAGCTGAGCATCGTCGGCGGCTTCAACTCATTGACCTCTTTCTTTACAACAACCATTGAGTTAAAAATGTGTTTGGAAACCGTCGCCAAGCTGTCTGGCGAAACCCAAAAGAGGAGGACAACCCTCTCTTCTTTTTAACACTGACCATCCCTCACCTAAACAATAAAAAGCTGTTTCTGAACACCTGTGAATAGAGCTCTCAGCTACCGACTGCGCCGCCTATACAGTATTACAACCCCTTTTAATGACTCTTCTCCCTCCTTTGGTGACACTCACAATAGTCGGACTGATGAACGGCCAAGTGGATTTGCACCCTCAGTGCAATTAGTGGTTGGAATGATGAGACCCAAGAGGCCGATAACGGCAGATTAGGAGATAAAAATGGACTTACCTAAAAGAGAGGAGAAAATAACAATTAGTTAAGAGGGAGATTAGAGGAGAAAACGAAGCTTGTCATCGGTAAATATTTGCCCCCGGAGAAGTATTATGATTATTTCCGCTGACTACTTAATGAGCTGAGGAATGTTGAGAGGTTTTTCAGGTTTTCTTCCCCCTCCAGGCCAAAAAGTAAAGAGGAAGGAGAAAACTTTACAAATTAGCTTCTTTGGTATTTTTGGTGGCCGATATGAAACATCCCATTTCTCATAAAAAAGTTTTTTGAGTGTGTATATGCGAGTGGTCTATCTGCTGGGAAGTGATAATAAAATAATAGTAATATTATTCAAGTGTTTGCTGCTAGCTTGTCACATAGATCAAGTTATTGGCTTTACGACTGAAGGACTCTTCACAAGGAGAGGAGGAAAAAGTTTTTTTGCCCACATATTTGAGGGATCAAAAAATTATTAGTATGGAAGGGGAAATATGTCTCTTTAAAAAGGGGAGAAAATGCGATATTCTGCACATATATTATGAGGAATTATTATGAGCAGGGTTTGGGTATAACCAAAATGTGGCGTCGGCCAAACGAATTGTCTACGGGGATATTGTACAGGGTTGTCTCTTAAAATGTACTTTTTGACACAGATAAGTAGCATTAATATTTTTCACATTTACTTACTTTTTGCAGTTATCTCAAGTTCTTCCTACTTAAAGTCAAATGGAATTGATATGACATAGAAGTTCTTAATTATTGGTTACCACCAAGATGGGTTACCACACATTTATGGATCACCCTGTATAATGCGAAACAGCTGCAGAGAGGGTAAAAAAGCTCAAAAGTATGCGATTCATTTTTTCATCATCATCAGCCGACGACGACGACGATGTTATTAATGACCAAAAGGGGATCCACGAGGAGAAGAAGACTAAAAAAATGTTAATATACAACGATGCTTTTGGGGAAGCAAAAAATGTGTAATAACGATCCTGGTCGTAATGATCGTTTTGCAAAGTTGACATTTTCCGAGGCAAAAAACTAATGAAAAAGATGTTGCTGAGAAGGAGCAAACTAAACAAAAGGATTATAATTCCCCAAGGTTCTGTGGGCGTAGTTTTCAGATTTCCTCTCCCCCGCTCATTTTCTTCTTCTGTCGAGAGAGAGAAAGAGTAATTCCATTTGATTTCTTTTAAAAAAGGGAGCGGCTCGAAATCTTAAAGAGGCGTGGGTGGCTCATGTAGGGTTGATGTTTCAACCCAATTAACATATGCTTTTATAAACACTATTAAAATATGTTTCGCTCAAGATAGAACATAATGGCAACCCTGAAGAGTTTCACTAGTCGATGCCATTAGCCAATGAAATCATTTCTCATTTTCAGCTAAACTCTCTCTCTCTCACTAAAACATACAAGGGTTTTATATACCCACCCTTTGTGTGCATTTCGACCTTATATTATGAACCTTTTTTCTTTGTGTGGGCTCTGTTTTACACAATCTTTAATCGGATATGTTAAAATGGGTCCATTTTAAGACGAGTGGAAATGCAAATTGGATGACGTCTGCAGTTTTTTGGTCGTAATATCAAATTCCATGATTGAAGACGAGAAATTCACAGCTTATTTGGACTCTAATTTTATTCCTCGGAATAATATTTAAAATTGGTGAGAAAAAGAAATAGCGGCGTCATTATGACCAATATTTGAATGAGTGAGTCAGGGTTGCCAGTTTGACTCATTTTAGGAGCCAAATTTGTCCATTTTAGCTCCATAACTGGCATTATTCCGAGGAGAAATGACAACCCTGGACAATAGTCATCAAATTAGATTTTCGCCAAGGTTTGGAGGAGAATAAAAGGCAAAGGAATTCGTTGATCTCGAACAAAAGAGAAACGCGAGAAGGGCGATTTTCTGGCTCTGATAACAACATTTTGATGCTTTCTGTGCATATTTTGTGGCTCAGTAGCAACAGATTCACATCAAAATATTCCCTTTTATTTCCACTGTGAAAAACACTTCAGCTTGGGAAATATAATGTTTGGGGGCGAAAAAATTCCTTGATGGTTTTTCGGACACAACAATGCTTTTGCTGCTTGGGTGATTAATCTATCCATACAGGTTTTTGCTCGGATGTGTGCACATTTTTGGGGTAAAAACAGCTCCATTACACACATATTGTAAGCATAGAATTAAGAGTGTCTAGGACAGAAAATGTATCTGATTCCATCGGCAACTATTTTACATTCAATCTCTAGGTTTCAATTTTTTGACTCCATGCAGCTTTTGGAATGTTTTCTTCCCGTAATTGCTCTTTTTCTCATTCCCACTCGGAAACGCGGTCAGTGACTTACTCTGCTGGAATGCAGCGAGGTATTATTGTAACAAGAACTCAAAGGCGCATAAACGACGATCAAGACTAATCAATGATCAATTCAAGCAATAGGTTTTCTTGTGTGACACACAAAGAGAAACGCGGACACGCCACCCAAGAAACTTTTGACAGAAAAACACGTTTTCTTCGCATACCGATCGGTTTGACATTAATCACCTGACTGTGCACAAGCTCCATCATTTTATCTGCAACGCCTCATCTTTCTCTACTTTTCTCTCGTCATTAACACCCACCTATAGGGATGACTTTTATTCACTTATACTACACCCTTTTACACTCTACATTAGACACAAATGTCGTCCCTGGCCAAAGCTTCACTTCTCGAAAACAGATTATATTCCATCTAAGCCATATTGTTCCCTCCATGAAGAAGAAGAGCCCTTGACAAGCTGCAGCTTAAGAAGGAGGAACTTTAAGCTGTGGTAATTAATCCAGGTTGGAATGTCGTCCTAGCTCTCACAGTAATACACATATTTTTGGTATCTATGTGTGCACAATACAGATTTGGAAGCAGAGAGACACACATGACAATTGATTGATTATTCCGCTGCTCAAACGGGACAGAAGAGAGCGACGGCGGTGGTATATAACCAAAAATGGGGAAACTATTTTCAAATAAGTTTCTTTGGGATTGTTTAAAAGGCGTCGTCGTGTGTGTCGTTTTTCCTTTTTAAACCGTGATTGGTTTTGAGAATCCATCTTCATCAGGACTTATAAGGAACTTTTTCCACATTGGAAAATGATCGAATCTTCTACATCTGTTCTCTTAAAAGACACTTTTGTTCTTGCCGTATATAAGCAAATGTATAAGCTCCGAGGTGGACCTGATCTAAATTCCATCATATGGTTTTTGCATCCTCTTAAGAGTCCGAGAAAAGAAGATGGAGACTTGAGAAAGCAAGCGAAGTAGAAGAAGAAGAAGCATCCATTGGCTATGCAAATCCAAGGAGAGAGAGGGAGAGAGAGAGAGAGAGAGAGAGAGAGAGAGAAGATCTTTTAGGAGCCTCTTTTCCATCTGCATAAACACACCAGCAAGGATAATGTTGATGATCAGGCTTTCTTCTTCTCTCCACACAATGTTTATTGTCGGGATTGGAATATTATGGCTCCCCTGAAATGAGAGTCTCCAGATCGTAAAACGAATGTGGTGGGTTTAGAATGATCATGGTTGCCACATTAGTTATACTCATATATATTAATAGCTTAACCCACTGTGGATATTATAGCAGAAACCACTGTGAATCAGGTCACATCATTTTGTCACCATCATCATTTCCTTCTTGCTGCTCTTAATGCACGAACGTTAAGTGCGAATTTTAATCTGAGTGGTCTCTGAGGTAAAGTGCTTTCTTATAGATATATCCATTAATGGTCAGAGAAGGGTTCTTCTCTAAGGAGAGAGCCTAAAGTGGGGACACAAATGCAAAAGAGCAAATAGAGCACAAATCTTGAGTAATAAAAGGTGTCTTATTATGCGTTGGAAGACGATCAATATTGCTTATTCAGCAGGCTTTTAAATGACGCTCGCATCTTGAAGTGGCTCCTATTTGAGTTGGAGATCGATATTATTGAAATCATTCAAGAGGTCTCTTTGGAAGATCTTTCATTCTTCTCAGCTCACTCTCTCTGTGTGTATTCAAGATTCTTCTTCATTTTGGCCACCATGGAATTTTCTTCTTCTTCTCCCTCCCAAACCAATGTTTACTTTTCATCCAGAAAATTTCCCTCCATAGCTGAAGAAGAAGCTTAAGACGCCCCAAGGAAATTAAAAACAAGCTTCTTTTTATCCTATTTTCCGTTTTTGAGAGCTTCATAAGCTATTCCATCTTTAAATATAGAGAATTGACCGTAAAATGGAAAGGTAAACAGGATTAAAACTCCTTCATTTGAATACAACAGTCTTGTATATCTAACAATCTGTTCACTTTAGGAAGTTATGACATATTATCATTAGGACGGAAGTTGCAGCACAAATATCAGCAGTAGACAATGAAACAGATTCTACACAAAAGACACAACAAACAAACTAAACAACGAGGGGCATTCATTGATTATATGCATTGGAATATATGTCATTGTATGCAGGAAATGTGCTTTTGTTGTCAAACCATGTTTTGCACTGGATGCTGAATAAGTGCTCAACTGATTAACCGAGTTCATCAGGGAGAGATTCCGATCTGTTTTTAAAACGGCGATGATTATTTGTTGCTGGGTCATGTTCATTCATTCAGAAAGAGAAACGAAGCTCGTTCCCTCTCTGAATGCTTTGAATGCTCAGACTGAGTATGAGAGCATTAAAAAGGTTTAATTCATTTCCAAAGCCTTTGTTTGATTCGGTCTATGGATGACGGGGCTGTTTTCGATGGTTGGAAACAATCACATATGTTCAAAAATAAACGTGGAAAGTAAAATATTTGCCATTAGCTCTGTTGTAATGACGTTGATTCGTTAGCTTTTCTAATTCAAAATTGGACCCTTGAGTCTTCCTTCCTAAAAAGAGAAAAATAATTGGCAATTTCTCGAAGCCAAAGAAACTAATCAGCTCGGTTTTTTGGTGTCGTAAGCGGTCCCACTAATGATATTTTTCGGTTGCAAATTCCATGTGTCATCCGATCTCTGGTGGAGATAAAAAACGGTCCATGTATAAAAGTATCGATTTAACTGATTAAGGCGTCAAAAATGGGAATAGGTGGCATCTATTTTTGCCGTTTTCAGGTCAGGTTTTTAAGGAAGACGTGCATATCTCAGATGTTATCTCATCTTTTTTGGTCACAACTTGGGGAAGATAACAACAGAGAAGAGAGCCCCAAAAATCTGGTATAAATTAAGACGTTATTTTGTTTTTGGGGCTTCTGGTGCTGATTGCCCGCCATTATTATAATCTGGATTTTCTGGTGGAAGACAAAACAAACAGACAAATTGCAGATCTCTGGTGGAAATAAGAATGAAAAGAGGATTTTCCACGGTAATTATGAGGACAGGGTTTCCTGTCGGTGTTGTGGAGAGAGAACATTTTAGGGATGCCAGTTTGTTTACAATTCAGTGAAATATTACATATTTAAAACAACATTTAGCTAATTGCATATGTAAGTATGAGTATATATTTTTAATAATTGTTCTCATTAAAGCAAGCTTCAGTAGCATGTATACTATACAGCTATAGGAAAGTACATTATCAGGTATAATTAAATGCAAATATGCCCAAAATGGCATCCCTGATTCTAATCCGTTTCCATGCCAAGCCCATCGAGTGCAATAATAATCACGTTGTCATCAGAGCAGGTCAAAATTATGATGCATTCAACTCATATTTTCCGTTAAAACTGTTTCTTTGTCGTCCATTCAGAGCGATGATATTATTCGCTAATGTCAGACGCGCGCTTGATAATAAAATCAATCGTTTGAGTAATTTGAGCCGTTTCCTTTTCACAGAGAGACGATTTGAGCATGAATTCGATCTCAAGGACTGTGATACAATATTTCGCCATGGAGGCAGAAACTTTTTTGTCATTTTAAAATCCCCGAGAAAACTAATTTTTCCCAAATCTGCTGGCGGCAAAAGAGATTTTTTTTACCTGGGAAGAGAAACTAATAATCGTGTATGTACATGTAATACATACGTATAGGCGGAGGAGGAGAAAGAGTATTATTATTAGAACCATGCTATTATTATAAGAGCAGAATGAGAGCGAGATTAGGGGTCGGGGATCAGGAAAGAATATTCCAAATTACACAAACTTTTGTGGAAAAAAATGCATTCCGCTCGTGTGCTTTAAAGTTGATATAATTTCGTCAAAATTTCACCACAGTGGAATGAAACTATGTTTTTAATAGAACTCTAAACGTTACCCATTGTGAAGCTACAAATTGCAGCTATACCGTACCTTATTAATCCAAAAAGTTTCCCCCTTTTGCAAAAACTAAACCTTGCATTATCTTCAAGCTCTAGGTCTATAATCTATTTTGGGCGTAAAAGAATCTCCTTTCCTCAACTCAACCGTGCTTAATACACACAAACTTTTCTGCCCTAAAATTCTTTATTACATTTTAACCCAGCGGCAACTCAGTATACTGTTATATCCGAAAACTATGCCTTGTGCGACCACAAAAATCACATTCAAAGCCCTTCATTAATGTCTTTGATATGTAATGGCAAAAAGTCTCTCTGATTACTGCGTGCATGCGAGTAGAGAGAAGAAGAAACGATTTGGTTGATTGCAGACGTTAATATTTGGCTTTTGAAGACGACGGCCACGCGATTATTAAACCACTGTTCAGACACACTGGTTTCATATTGTAAATATTTATATCAATCCAATGTGATCTAAGTAAATCAATGCTCAATATCAGTTAAATATTATTTGTTATAAGTAGTCAAAACCACTGTGCTGAATGCAGAAAGTAATCAAAAGGTAGAATAAAGTTAATGTTTGTTGTTTCATAAAAGAGAAACCGCATAAAATGCGCGCAAATGGCGTCATTATTAATGTTGCACGTTTGATAGATCACCAGCGAACTGTTTGAACTATTAATTAATAGACTCTGATGATATTCTTTTCAAATCTGCTTATTGGCGCATGAAGAGAGGAGACTTGAAAAACGAGAATGAGACAACGACTGATATTTAACAAAACCTTATTATTATAATTTCCCTTGCTAGAGCTCGTCGTCGGTAGTGAAATGGAGGAAGTGGCAATTTTCCTTTCAAGAAAGAAGCTTTTCTTCTTTCTTTCATTGACAAGCTGAGGAATCTGATGACAGAGAATGTACAATTAGTAGAAGAAGAAGTGGAATCAGAGTAGAAGACCTCCTTCCGTCTGTTTTTACCTGAATCGATAGCATTTCCATGCTAAAAATATTCATTCCGAGTCCCTTTAAAGAAACTTTCAATTTATTTCCTTTCTTCCCCTTTCGCTTCAACGGCCTCAATTTTTCCTCGAATGAGAAGAAAAAGCTCGTTTTGTGTTTCGCCATATCTTTTGTTTTTGACAGTTTCATCAATTTTATTTAGACCCAGCTGTCAGGGAAATGAATATTAGGACGACGAAGAAGAAAAGAGGGAATGAACAATATTGGAGGACTTTAAAGGAACCGATGAAACCAATCTATTCAGAGGAGAGAGAGAGAGAGAGAGAGAGAGAGAGAGAGAGAGAGAGAGAGAGAGAGAGATAAAAAATAAAAAACACCACACTTAGCCAAAAGACCGACTATACGACAACTCTATAACAACACAAA
>LR140366.1:1267-17342 GCA_900659605.1 Tisbe holothuriae | reverse complement strand
ATCTCGCGGGCTTTCGAGCAAAGAGCCTTCACCTCGCTCTCCTTGATGATCTCGCAACGACGGAGCTGTTCGATCTGGAAAAGGAAATTAAAATAGCATAAATAAACAATATTTCAGACAATATATAGTTTCTTATAGACATTATACACGCATGGTCGACATAACGTACTGTAATAATAACCTAAAAGTTACAAGTCCTATTAATTATAGTGCAGAAGCAAAAAACTTGATAAAGAACTATCCCCTTTTATAATATTAAAATTAAGTTACAATTTCTAGCATTCTAGTTATGCGTAATTGTTGCGTATGGTAAATTCACGGATGCATAAATTTGCGCCTTGACGCGTTTCGACGCAATCATTTTTGTCATGATAATCGTACGCATACAATAGTAGTGCAGTGTTTGTACAATCTCCTGTTTCAATAATCTTATATGAGAAACGTTGCATTGTATTTGGATTACAAAGACCCGACTAAATACAGTTGAAAGAACTAACGTACATCATTTGTAAATTACTTGTCTAAGAATAAGATATTCTGCAATAATTTAAATTGTGTTAAATGTGACAAATAATTAAGAAAGTGTAATTTGTAGTAATGTCTGCTTTCAATCTGAATAGGACAAGTCTGAACATGTTCGGTCGGGAAAATGTGGGGAAACCCGTTTTTCACGCTTACAGCGAATGGGGGAACAATGACTTTTATACTATGTATATGAGTTAACTAACTGTGAATTTAAGTAATACAATCTAATTACAGTTAATTATAATAAGCCGCAGAACCATTAGAGATATAATTGGAACAATCAAGAATTGGGTTAATAAGTAAGGATCTTGTGGTTGAAGCTTTCTACTGTCTACTGTACGGATAAGTAAAGCTAATTATACCGCAAATGAGCATAATTACGCCATGCTTAATTGATAGTTGCACCCATTATTGTTCCATTTCCATTGATTAAATTAATAACTTATATAACATTATTAATTACTCTGCTCTTAATGGGTTCACTGCAATCCTCTACTATGCACTAAATATGTAATTGAGGCCTAATTAAGGCCGGGTCCAGACCTAATAGAGAAAAATTGCAATTTTGCCAATTTTTTGCAATTGCAATTGCAATTTTTCCTGCTGTCCAGTGGGAACTCAGGACTGAGCAAGCAATAAATCACCAATAAATCGTGGTGATTTCTTGAAATCTCTATTTCGTTTAGCCAGGGCATTAATCCACTTCTCTTGCAATCTGCAGTCAAGGGAAAGTTACTTATTGGGCCACTTTGGCAAGAAAATTGAAATAGAACAGGTTATCACCATTTTCAATATAACTTTTGAGTATCTAACGATAATCTAAATCTAATTGTTTCTACAAAAACTACATTAGTGCCATCAACTTTTTTGTTTCAATAACTATTTTCTAGTATGATTAGCTGTGGCGATATTCTTGTTTCTTTTTGACACATTCTTATTTGATCACCCTGTATGTCATAATTTGATCTAAGAAGTAGCTACAAGTTTTGTGTAGAGTGTTTAAAACTTAAGTAGCTGATATGGTGAAATATGGATAAAACCATGGCCAGGGGGTTCCATGCAGTATGCAAGCCTTCAGTATGTTTTGTATGGATCATATAGAGAGGGCGGAAATGGACGCGCTCGAAATATATAGGCCAATCTTGACATTTCATTGTTGCGCCTACAGATCTAGAAAGAAGGCTCTTGAAGCCTTTTTCATATTGACGCGATAAGCATAGCTTCAAATCCTCATATTTTGAAGCATTTTCTAGACCCACCGGACGTGATATCCGCCAATGAGTGAAGAATTGATACAATCGTAGTAATGTTCTTCCTTCCAGGCCTTCCATTCCATTCTTCATGCTGCCAACTGAAGATGACCTTGGTGGATAAGACGAGAGAAGAAAGCCTCTGTAATGATATTGAAGAGAGGCAGCCCTGAGTTATTAATGATTGCATTGAACAGTCCGTGGAATGGAGGGACAAATTGTACTTCCTATTGTGGTTTTGGAGAGAATAATGGTCAGAAATGCTGCTGCACAGTAGTCGTGTTGTATTACTCATGGGAATAGGAATTTAATATTATCACAGTATTTTAATTGTTAATTAAGGAAAGAAGAAAACCATGTAATATATAGAATTATTTATTTCCCATGTGAGCTCACTGTGAGCTGTCTAATTCAGGAATCTTGGTGGGGCGTTTCTTCCGCATACTTGTACATTTCTTTTCTATATTAGACACACATTACTTATAAAGAGATAGAGCATTAGAACACTATTCAAGTATACGGAATACTTGACTAGATTCAATGTCAATGCTACGAACTTATGGATCAATGTTATAGGAGCAAAAAAGCGTGCAGAATACGACCTCGCATTTGTCATCTATTTACCACCTACTCTCGTATTACAAACGACCACCACAGGAAGGAGAAAAAAGTCGTTTATACTCTTTGGCAGTAAATGTCCTCAACAGCCCAACTCTAAAACTGCTCCACTGTCTCATAACAGCAGTGCCATTATGGAAGTGGACGTCAAAATATCACACCTATTATTTGCAGCAGGTCCCAAAGAAGGTTATTAGATATAATTCTCGGATTCAACCAAGCTTTCTACCCGCAAAAATGAAGGGACCGTATGAGAAATGAGAAGCTTTCTCTGTCCAATGTTAAGGCTGTTCTTCCCTGTTTATAGTGTAAAAAAGCAGCCCTTGGAATATAAAATGACCTGGTGATGTATTGCTAATGGCCGGCAAAACCTTGAAACTGGCATTTTTATTCAAGAGAGAATGTAAAACCCAGGGATTCATTTGGAACCCTTTTAGCAAACTAGTATAATGATCACTCAGCATCCAATAAGTCTTTCCTTTGTTTTCTGGGTCATGCACTGCACTAAGTCTTTCAGAGAGAAAGTGATCTTACCTTCTAACGCTCAAAGGGAATGAGACCCACTTTCTACATGATAAGTTCAGGTTGCTTTTGCTTGCACAGCAGGAAAAGTGAGCAATTCGCATGATTGGACTTCTTCCTCTTACCATTCAAAGTCAGTTCCAAAGACAAATACGCCACTTTTGGCAGAGGAGCATTCTCTTTACATGGACAGCTGACAACCAGGTTGCTCTTTTCTCTTCTCTCCCCTTTTAGGATGCTTACCCCAAAAGAGATCCTTTCTATTTTCCATAGAGACATTAGGAACCTTTTTACTCCCTCCCCCTTTGGAGTCAACTCATAATGTCCAAAGTAGGAGAAAGCAGCTTGTGTCAGCTGATTATTTGCCATTTTTCTCACCCTTATTTATTGCAGAGTAAATAGCATAATCATCAGTACATAATGCCCAATAGCAAATAGTTCAAGATTAGCACATACCATGCTTTGAACATCTCAGTTAGAGGAAGCTTGTTAGACCCCATATGGTGAGAAACACTCTTGGACAAAAAGTGTACAATGGGAGCCATTTTAGGTAAGTTGGGGTCTTTCAATTAGGACATAAAAAGACCCTTCCTTGCTACACTTTTTGCGGAAGTCAAACTAGGTGTGTAACGACTAGGGGGTAAAGTGCCTCTGCTATAGAAGTTGGATTGCAGGGGGATAATTTTCGACTAATTTATGGCTCTTCAGCCTGACTTTACTCAGGAAAAATACCATTTTATACCGTATACTCTTATTTTAGGTTTTATATATTGTCTACTAAATTGGCAAAGGTTAAGTAAAGTCACTGAATACTTTAAATACCAGGAGATACTTCAAAAACCTCTATGCTTCCCTCAATAATTATAATTATAAGGAAATAGAGTTTATTGATTGAACAGTTGCCTCTGGAACGATATTCTAGTCACATTTTTGCACTCCTTGGATCTATCGCCAACCACAGATACTAGATGCCGAAGGCACAGATATGACTCATTTTCGCGCCAATTTTTGACTGTTTAGACGTAGGACCAGATGAGGGCTTTTATGTAGTACGTTTCTTTGGTTCTTTTCCGGTTCGACATTATCTCTAATGTGACTCAGTTCTTAGCTGCTGCGTTATGATTTGGAGGATCCTTTTTGACAAAAGTG
The DNA here is from genome assembly GCA_900659605.1 of Tisbe holothuriae. Lineage (NCBI taxonomy): Eukaryota > Metazoa > Arthropoda > Copepoda > Harpacticoida > Tisbidae > Tisbe > Tisbe holothuriae. Next base: position 13,278 of record LR140366.1, on the reverse strand, counting down.
GCAATATAAAGGTGATAGTCGAATGCATATAAATAATTATGTTAACGTGGGTTGTCTCTCAGGAAATCTTGATGTAATTAGAAATGGTCCAAAATTGTTGATTCCTTAGAAAATAACCATGATTTCGAGCCATTTTGTACAAACAGTTTTGACATTAAAATGATTTTATGTCCCCTGAGCGAAGGAAGTTGAAAGTGGATCCAGCGTGAGCAAAAGGCAGGCAAGCAGGCAGAGAAAAAAGTGGATCCACGATGGCTGAGGCGTGTATAAGGGTTGTCTAGTCTCTCTTTAATATTATCGTCTCGAGTTGTGACCCCCTGAGGCTAGATTTCCCCTCTCCGCTGCTGCAGTCATTATGTGGGGTGCAAAATGACTATTTGAACAGGGAAAGAACACTTTGTCATCTCATTTCTTGGTCACTCTGAAGGACATTCTGCTAAATGGTCCATAAAGAACAAGAACCATTAAACGGTCCCAATTTGAAATGGCAAATTTCACTGAACAATAAACTAACTATTGCACAATCGGATACAGTTTTATTTCCAGGCAATTGCTTGAAGTTTTTAGGGAGAAATTATGCCATAAAATTGGACAGTTCTTTTTTATAACGAGGGCTATTTTACGTTTTCAATGCTAGCTTTAACGACGCCTTTCTTTATACCGGTGATAGTTGTAGTGCTTCTAAGCTGAAATTCAATATCCGCGGAAAAACTTAGCGGACAGAGGGCTGGAAATATTCCCTCTGTTATTTCGCCCTAGTTTCTCCCCTGAAATGTTTGCCCTTACTTAACTCTGCAATATGCACACACACAAGTTTGCGAATCGACAGCCAACAAACACCCTGAGATCGGTTTTATGACTACAAATGACATACAAACGCTAAAACCGACCCTCAAGTGACTTTGCATTTCCCATTTCACACATTAGCAGCCAAATCATTCTAGCAGACACTAAAAGCGACTTCCTCTAAACTCTTTTCGTCCCATTCACACTGCTAACGGTCGTAATGATGAATCAAATCCGGGGCGTAATTACAAAAAGTGGCGTTTTTATTGTCAGGACGTGTCATATAACGAGTGTTGCATCTCTCTCTCCTGCATCTCTCCTCAAGGACTTCCTTGAACCATCTCGTCATCTAAAGACGATCTTCCTCCTTCTCCTGACCTGCCAATTAAAATCCGCTTCTTTTTCATCATCTTCTTGGCAACGGTAGTTAGATTATTACAAAGCAGCAGCAGACATTAAATCGTCGTAGATTAATCGATGTTGCCGGCGTCATAGGCCACGCGCATTATGGTAATTATTGGGCTTTAAACGTTTGGTGCATTACATAAAAGTTTTAATATGACCCAGCTGCACTCTTGTGCTACAGCGTGGTTATTAATTGCCACCGTTCTTTGGCTTGTGATCAAGGTCGGAAGTCCCTCTTTATTGTCGACTACAAATTATTAATGTTTTTCTTCTTTAAAATGAAGCATCGTCGTCCGTATTAATCTTGACATGAAAAACATAAAGACGGGGCTACAATGGCTGTTGATGGCACGACACAGTTATGACATGTCTGGGAAGTAGTGGAGGAACATCTTGAGTTACCATATACACAGTAGTTTGATAATGGTGTAGTTATATAAGAACTAATATACAAAGTGTGACAATGACGTGATTAAAACATAAAATACCCATTATGAACACACTGTGCATCGTATCTAATGTCGCCGTCTTCTCCTCCTCTTCCTGAGTAATAAGGTGGCGTTTTGAGCCCCTCTTCACACGCTTAATTGCGGCTGCGTACGACCCGATGTTGTACCACAACCCAGTCTGTGCAGGGTAGTAATAGGATGAGTTTTTGTTCTTCTGTAACAGTAACGCTAATAGCAACGGGCTCTGACTCGTAAAAAGTAATCATTTGGGAGAAGAAAATCGTGACATTGCAGAAATTGTGTAATAAGGAAAAAGGTTGTTGTTGCTTTGTCTACGTTTTGTGTCAAAACACCAATAATTCGCATTTTCACCCTCGTCTGAGATGTGAGAGCAGACGTTACATGTCGATATATACTCAATATTATGATGGAAAACATGAATAAGCAGCTCAAATGCTCAGTCATGTTTAGCGTCGGTCTATCTTGTCTTTGGTTTTCAATTTCGTTCCGTTTTCTGACAGCGCGGCGGACGACCGGATGTTCAGGATTGAATTATTTGGAGCACTTTTAGCAGCAACTGTCTCTGTGAATGTCTAGAAATCGGTGAATCACCTTTGCATTCAACTTACTCAGTGGGGGGTTGATTTGACCTCTTGAGCTGACCGGAAGGAATTAAGGTGAAGCGTACTGGCTGCATTTCCTAATGCGATTATAAACAAGTCTTAATTAAGGCTGTCAATGATCATTATAAATATTAAGATTTCATTCGGGGCTTAAGGCGGTTTTCTAAGACGTTTATAACGTCACTGTGTATTATAACTCTAGGGAGGAAATAGCATGGATTTTCGTGGAAGAAATTCCGGAGCTAAAAGTCTGGGCCTCGGGGGAGGGAAAGGAACTGTTTTAAGACAGTGTGTATGTTCTAAATTACATTAACAGTTACGTATACATGAATCCATATAATGGCATTTAGACATTCTTTGTATGAATAGCTCGTGCTCACTGTTATGGCAACAAACTTCTTAACTGTGTGTTAAATCGACTCTATTTTCTTCCACCCCATTCTCCATATATTTGCATACTGTTAATGTGTTCTTGCTTCTATCTCTCAACGGCAGCTTCTAGCAGCTGCTGCTGGAAGAAGAGTCAAACACCCGAAAACAGAAATATAGCAGAGAGGCAACAACAAAGTTTTAAGAATGAAGCCAAATCTCAGGTTACAGCTCTACTTTACTTTTTTCTCAGCAACAAGTGACTTGCATTGCACACCTGAAAAAAAGAACTTTCCTGTGACAAATTTCCTTGTGTGGGCGTCTCTCTCTCTCTCTCTCTCTCTCTTTCTCTCTCTCTTCCTCTCCCTTGTGAGGTCAAATGACGCATGAAGACAATGGATTCTGTGCATCAGGAAAGACATAAATATCACACAGAGTTAGTGCACGGCATTGTGCAACTCCCTGGCATGGTAAAACTGGGTCAGCAGCTTCCGATAACGGGCTTCCAAGAGATTTCCTTATTTGTGTCCTTAACTGAGCTAGTAATATTGCACTATTGTGTGCTTAAATCGAATTAATCCACCTAAGGGCAGAGAAGAAAAAGGAGGAAAACTCCCTGCAGGGAATTTAATTATAAGCCCTGGTGTGGCCACAGATAGAAATAACATTACCATAAATGGATTTCGCTGCTACTGTTTCTTCTCCAATACTTCCCACGCAGTCACGTCCATATATATAATAAAATAATAATATTACATTGTTGATAATATATATTCATCATGGAAGAGACTTCATCAAGATCTGAAGCAGCAGCAGCAACAACACATGTGTTGGAGAAGAAGAATCCCATTTGTATTCAGCGCTGGACACAATCGGACCTCTTAAATCGAAAATAAGACTACTATAAAAAAGTGGACCAGAAGCCACAGCAGGATCAGTTACATGGGAAAGATGAAACTGAGCAGACACAACGTTTTGACTGCGTTTTGGACTGTATTGTATGCCTTATATGGTATTGAAAGAGAAGCACTTTATGGATTTTGGAAGAAGACACTGTCGTAAAAAGAGTAAATAATGCCCGTTCCCTTTTGCGGCATTTTCGGCTTTTAAATATTTTAACATAGCTCTGCGACAGGCAAATAGACAAACATTGCATTGCTTTTATTATTATTCCACGTTGTCTGAAAAGTGTTGCCTTAAAATGGCACGTTGTTGAGTGCTTGAAATGACAACAAACCCTCTTCTGAAGTAGTATTTTTAGATGCCCATGGGCTGATAGCTGGTAGCAGAAATGGGACGCTTTGGAATGAGAAGGAGGAGGAAGACGACTCATCTTTTGTCACCATACGAGACCTGACCATTTCACCGTGATGATTATAATGGCACCAGGGATGCCATTTTGTTAATAAACTCATTAAACACTTCAACTGTTTCTCGCTTGAAAGAGACTGTTTATTAAGAATGTGGCATCCCTTGTCTTGCCTTTGTTATTCCTTGATGAGGCTCAAATGACAAGACGATGAAGGTGAAGAAATAAAAGAAGAGCTCTAGCCATCATTAATGCATTCCATTGAAAGGAGAAACGGAGAAAAGGTCTTTCGGATGGACGGACATCTAAATTGAGCCAGTGTTCTTCGCATGCTTGAGCTTCTTGATCAAGCTCTTGTAATCTCCAACAGTTATCAAGGAGGCGAAGTAAGTTTCTTGACCTACACGACCACCCGTAAAATGTATAAAAAAGATGTTTGTCTCTCACTGGAGCTCCTTGAAAGAAGGATGGCTTGGAATTAAGAAAACAAGATCTTTAAATGGGTGCTATTACTCTTTGCAAGCACAATTGTGCAAGCAAAGGCTCGTTTTAACCACAATATCCTGTATTAGCAGCATAAAGTGTGCCCATGTTTCTGCTGTACAAGTAAATAACCACGATGACGATGACTACAACAACAATAAAGGCTTGTCATGATCCCCATCCTCACACCATGACATGGGGAGAGGATACATTTGGGTCAACGGCAGGGTGTAATTATGCCGGATTTCTTCTAGAGCTCGAAAACACACTTTGGCAGAAGCTCACGTTCGTGATTGCATGTGGAGATAGTGAGATGAACCTTAGAAGACACTGTGGAAGGCACAATGGTCTTAGATAAATAAAACACTTCCTACCAACCCACTGTGGAGGCTGTTGTCAGTTCTCTTCAGTTAATGTTCGACATAGTGGTCAAAGGATACAGTGGGCCTAGACAGGGATTAAATCACTTCTCATGGAATTAATGTTGAACCCACTGTGGTGCTGTTGTCCAGTTAATGTTCATCCCCATCCCAATGCACGCCACTTGGAGCTTTTTTATCGCATATTGGAAGCATTGATATTTTCCGTCTTCATTCGCCTTTATCTGATTATTTCTTTTCTCCGTTTCGTGTGTCTCTATTAAAGAACGTCTTGTATGCATACAGAGAGCTATATTTAAAAACCAGCCTCGCATGTTGTGATCATATTCGAGAACAAAAAGGTTATATTTTGCCACGTGCGTCGATTGAATGGGAATTGCTGAAAACTCTTTCATAAGATTTACAAACTCAATAAAACGTTCATTTCGTGTCGTATTCGGATAGTTTTACAACTTCCTATTTTAGCAAAAATGCACCGGCAACATTTTTGTTTACTCCTCTCTCTCTCAAGGCCCTTCATGAAAAAATGTCGAAGAGAAATTGGCAATTATCTGGGGACGACGAGGAAAGCCGTAAAAAGTATAAACTGTCGCAGGAGAATGTTTGTTATTGCGTCCCGCCGCGTTTAGAGAAGAACACAGAGCTAGACAGAGAAGAAGCTCTCAAGCTGCCAAAGCTCAGTTTCTCACGGAGGAGCTCTAATTAGAACAAAAGAAATCGGGGTTGGAAGAAAAGATCTCTAGCCCGAAGGGCGAAAACTTCTTGAACAGGGTTGCCATTTGCTCCTGAAATTGTATCCAAATTGGTCTTTACATGACAACTTTGTCTCCAAAGTGGCAACCCTGATCTGCAGTGAGAAAATATAAGACACAGCTTTTGCAATAGCTCTAGTTCGCATTAAAATAGTACAGCGAGGGTTGATCTTCTTCATTTTTATGATAGATCTATCTTCAATCTCTGAAACGACCACTTCTCCTCCCTCCCCTGCTGCTCCTCCAGCTAGCTAACAATGCTAATCACATTTCTCGCTGCTCAGCAGCTTCTGCCGCTCTAGATTATTATAAATAATGGGGGTTGGGTCAGCAGCCAGTCTGCTGCAGCATTTTCGCGGTCACCATCTTAATCGGTTCAATACCATTGATCTGAAACGTTATTTTTACTTCTCTTTATAGGTAAGCCATCAGCAGAGGACGCAACCACTATTGTTGGTATTTACAGTGAGTTCATCCAAAGTTTTAGGGTCTGAGTGTGACGTTTAAGGACGATATTGGAAGGCAGTCAAGGGGGAAATTGAATATGCCTTCTGTAGCCAAAGTTACACAATATACTACTTTTTGTGCTCCTTTTCCAGCTCAAAACAGATTTTCAATTTTCTAATCTGACACATTGTGGGTAAAAAGAGAGTCTTGTTTAATCCCAAAAAGGGCATTTTTGTGTTTTTGTTTGGGCACCTCTCCATATAGTGTAATAATAAAGCAGACAACGAGCGAGAACCTGTTTTTTTACTCCCGCATCCAGAGTGTCAAGAGTTCATCAGGCTGTAAATAATTAGACAAAGCAGGTCTTTTCCTGTTCCCAGAAATGGGTATAAAACCGTTTTTGAGGCCTTTCTATGCAAAAGCGTAGAAATGTTTATTGGCCCTTCGATGTTCTAAATGCAGATTTCACTTTCCCAGGAATACCTTTCCAGTTGGCTTAATCCTATTTTTACACTGATTGGCTTTTCTTTATAATATTAAGATGATGGGGAAATATAAAACTATCCAGACATGGATTATAGGAATGTTAAAAGCCTCCTCTTCAGCTTGAGTGTCGCCATTTCAAAGAAATAGATCGAGATGAAACCTGCGCATTTCTTAAAAACTCAGGTCTGAGTCTGACATTATTCAGAAGAGGGGCAGGAAATGGTGGAAACTAAATTAGGGATGCCACTTTAACCATCCATTTGTACTTTATTTGAACTGTACATCAACTTTAAACACTTCAGTCAAATGTCAACCCTCTTCCAAATGGGCAAGATAGGAAGAAAACCATCTCTGAATTTAAAACTCCCTTCCTGGAACAGACACTTCAGCAAGAGAGTCTTCCTTCTCAGCTTGCACTACCGGCCGGCCTTTCTCTTCCTCCTCTCAGCCTTCTTACCTCACTTCCTTCATCCGACATTATATAAAGGGAGGAAATTTGCATAGGCATGTCGGAAGGCAAGTCTGAAAACTTCTTCATGGACATGGATGTTATATCGCCTAATAAGACTTTAGCACTTTGGCAAGGGTATGTTGCCAGAATGATGCCAAACCCAACGCCTACGCGATTAGAAAGTCATTTGTAGCTCATTCTTCTTTTGCATAAAGACGTCATCTTTCTTCTTTGTGCTTGAAGCTTACATATGAAGGTTGTTCATAAACTGTCATTTGCTCTTGTCTGGTACTTTCTCGTGGGTAATAGATCGGAAACCTCTCTTTGTAGCCAATCGATCTTTTCACTCTTGATATATTCGATCCTAAGGCCAAAAACTTTATACGACGAATATAAAGAAGAAAGTATAAAAAGAAGGGAGTAAGGCCAAGAGGGTCCCTAGAGCAGAGTTCGTTCTTGTGGCCCTTATACAAGAGGAACACTTGAACTAAAAACTCCCGACCTTAACATACATCCCGTATTGACTGCTGCATATTTTTCTGCAACCTCCGACCGATTCTTTCCTTATATATTGGAAGAAGAGGAGTCTTAGAAACTCCTTTCCAATCCCTGTGATGGTCCATTGTGGGGCTAGTGCACGCAACGACATAAGGCCCGGGAAAAGAGATTGGACATCATTTCTGACCCTTTCTAAGGCAGCACAGTAGATTAGAGCAGACAGTTATGGAGAGTTCTTGAAACCACTGTGCATCTCCTTTCTACTTTTGATATATCAAGGGAGGATAAAGCGAAAATAACGTTAAAGGTCACACACGTTTTGTCCTTTGGGAGATTTTCTGACCCTATATTCTCGCCGCACATGAACTGAAAGACAAAAGGTACAAAGTCAGTCTTATGTAATGTCTCAAAATAGCTTTCTCTGAACAAGGGGGAAAAGTTTTTGCTGACGTAGTTTGAATTGAAAAATTCAAGGTGTATGGAGCAAAAAAGTACGAGTATTACGTAGCCGCACACACAAAACAAACAAATAAACTTTTCCCCGTTTTCAAGATCCATCTGCGCTTTCAGACATTACATTTATTCCGCGAAGGAATTTACATCTGGAAGTGGAAACGCGAGGATATAGTTTTCGCTTTCAAAGAGTTTTTCCCTCCCAGGGATTTTCACTCAATATTCCATAAAAAGAGAAGTTGAGGGTAAAACATGCGGTTAAATATGCACGATTCGTGTATAATAATAATCATAACAATGTGACGTTTGGAATTCCTGTGCGAGTGTGACCCCGATGGGTGCTGAACAACCACTCAGAGTAATGGAAGTATGGCACAGTGGGTTCGTTAAATCATGAAACCATTGTGCTTATTAGTGAAATACACAACCATTGATAATACATAAAACTGTAACACACAGTTTACTCATGTGTTGTTGAGCTTTCTTTGTTTCTTGTTAAAGCCCATTGTGAACAGAAAACAAAAAGCTCTTTTTAATAAGCAGGTTTTTGCAGAGAGTTGCTGACAGAAAATATTCATAAGTTTTCCACTTTTTTAAAAGGGGGTAGAGAGAGAAAATATGTTAATTCCACGCGAGCAAAAAAGCTCTTTACAATACTTGTAGTTGCTTCTACCCATGCAAAGAAGCTTTCTTTCTTTCTTCTTCATATTTCCCACCAGGATTTGACTGTTTACACAAGATGAAGATTACACACATTTTGCGTCTTCTTTCCAAATAGAGCAATAAACGGCTTGAAATGACGCTTCGCCCCACATCTTGCGTTATCGATGAAACGTTTTCGAGCTTTTTTAATCGTCGTGGGTCGTAAAAAGTTGCCACGGTTTTTTGTATATCTACAGGGTGATGTAGAAAACTGTCATAAAATGCATGATAAATTTAACAGCTAAATATCCATTAATTATATCCGTTGATACAAAGTTAGCTTGTTTATAAGCATGGATCGGGATAAATCCTTATTAACAATACTTTTAACCGTTATAATTGGCCACCCTGTCCATCTTGCCGCCGTGAGATAAAAGTCGGCCATTAGCACCGTGCTGCTTTTTATATCCCAGCACATCATCCAGATAACCGGTCATATTTAGCACTTCATCTTGAGAAATATAAGACAGTCGTCTACAGCTTATCTTACATGGAGAGGAGTAAAAACAACCCGGGAAATATGCCAAGAGTTACATCTTGATTAGGAGAGTGGAAGAGGAGAACCCACTTTAGGTCATAAAAGGGATCTTCTGCAATGCATATTAAAGACAATTGAAACTGAGGCAGACATCAAACGGTTTGTACCAAATTCAGATAGACATATATGCCGGTTTTGGACGTTGTAAACGTGGGCAGCATTGCATTAAAACAGTGAGTCATGCAGGTCGTTTACCCCGTTTTAAAACCAGGAAACACGTGTTCAAATTATTGGTTAAACATGTCATTATTTGAAGCATGAGCATTTTATGGCGGGGAAGAAAGTGTCTCCCAAAAACATCTGCTGGAAGAATATTTTGAGCATTTTGAGCAACTCCCTCCATGCATATTTAAGAAGCAGGGGCCGCACACAACCCTTGGAGGGCTTAAGAAAGTTTTAATACCACTTTTGGGCCACCCATTTTGCATATACATACTGAGAAGGAAAACCAACATGCCGGGATGAAATATATGGGGCAAACAAAGGAGGAGAGAATTTAATACTCTTTGCTGCTGCTGATAATCCGACGATTTATAACGTTGATCAGAAAAACTGAATAGAAACGAAGCAACAGCCTTCTTCTTTGCATGCACACACAAAGGTCCGATCTCAAATTACACGAGGGGGAAATCCCTTCGTGGAAATCCATTTTATGTCCGTTCCTTCCTTTTTCAACCCCTTCTTAACGAGTAGCAGGTTGATTACAATGGGGACCCCAACTTTTGTCACCGAAGAAGAACCTTCTTCTGATATTATTCACCTTCCTTTTCCTCCTCCTCCCTGTCGTCAGTTGTTTTCTTTGGAAGTTGAATACGACTCAGCTATGGGGTGACGCCAGATCATTTTTACGGCTGCTGCTGCTTCGGTCACCACCAGTGCGCGCACTCACGCACTGCTTAGCTTAGGTGGTGGTGGTGTGTTAACAGGGGGCTTCACCTGGAGGAGAGCAGCTCAGCCGTTGTGTTGGCTTGGGTTGGAAGGAGGGAGAGAAAGACGCTTTTTACGGAGGATTACAGGGTGTTGTTAACGGATTCTGTTTTTGACTGTAATGGACTTTTAGCAAGTTCCATAGTAGTATAATGTTACTTTATAATGTTTTAAGAGTTGTTGCAATTATTCTGCATCACCCTGTACCGTCCGTATCCAAAGGTTTTCGTTCAGCTAAAAAGTGAGCTCTTCCACCAACAGCCGAGTCATCTTCTTCTCCTGCTTAACTATTGCTCTTTGGACGCCTTCTAAACGTTTTCTGGCTGGCGGCGAAAAGAGAACCAAGAACCTTTTTACTCCATTAACCGGAAAAATACCACTCTGACCTGCTGCTGCTGCTGTTGCTCTTAAGAGCACTTGTCGTCGCTATATTCACGAAATGACCATCTTCACTTTGGAACGATTCCTCTTCATCTCCGAAGCTCGTTTGCAAGAGTATTTTATTGTTCAGCGACGAGCCTTTTTAGTTTATTATTTGCCATTTTAAGACCACTTCACATGACATAAGGAAGAGAGAGAGAGAAGTCGCCATTGCATGCTCAGCCTCTCTTTCTCAAAGCCCATTTTCTCCTCCTTGAGAATAAACTTACCTTTTTTAGACCTTTAAAACCCTTACGGTCAGTCGTCAAAATGCACACATGTGGCCCAGATCACGCAATTGTCTCATTTTGGGCGTTGTTTTCTCCTCCTCCGTCAAGAGCGATCACGATCATTATCCAATTTCAACGTCTCGAACTAAAACCCTTAAAGACGCGCCAAAACCATAATGATAATAAGACACCCGCGGAATGTTGCCACGACGAAACTCAATACCTTCATAATAAGTAGTGGAGAGTTCAAACAAAAAAAACTTTGTTATTACTCACAGCGGTGAGCTGACCAGAGAGATGAAGCTACTGTGAATGAAATACAACTGCAGCCAATGCTCAATAAGTACTTCTAACGGTAGCTCTTTATGCTGGGACACCCTCTGCTGTAGTAGGAGAGAGATCATTCTTCTAGCTGCACAGATCAATCTTTTTTTCCGTTGCAAAGAGAAAAAGATTTATCAAGATTTTTCCTCTTTTAACCCTGGGGCCTTAAACCCTCTGTTGCCTATCCTTGGAGTGCAAAACATGAGCTTAAACTGCTAATAAGTGCATCTAAGACCATCTCAAATCCATTCTCTGACATTCCTGATGGCGGCAGATTCTCTTATGTGAGTTTCTTCAGATGCAAAGACAGCGGAAAAGCAGTTTCTCAAATGGAGAATTTGTTATTGGGTCTGGGTTAGAAAGAGAGGAAGAAGAATGGTATATTTTTGCGCAGAAAACAACCGTTTTTCCCGGGGAAAAAGACACAAGGAAAGCTTGTTGAATAACGTGCTCGGAATATCAAAAAATGGGGGCCTGCCTCTGAACTAGCTAGCTTCTAGTCTACGGAAAAATTCCTCTTAGATGCTGAAACTTTTTTTGTTTTTGTTGAAATATTTTGCCCTTCAAAGGCTGGATCGAATTCTAGTAACGTACCATGTTTAAAAAATGTATTCTTACAACAATGAGAAAAGTCTAGAGAGAGGCAAACAACAACAACAATATTGCTGTTTGAAAGAAAATATGCCGGCTTTTTGTGAATGTGAAAATATTGTACGGTCTATATTGAAAACCGGCGGGAAAACGGACGCCGTAACACGGAGATTAATAACACTCCGTAATCGAGTAGGCATTAATGAGGAATTTCTCCTCCCGTAATAATATTTAATGGTTCCTGCTTTATATAATCTCTTTTTACTGCAGACATCCAAGAAGCATTGTCTATAAAACTGGAATCATAACTCCACCTTTTACCCATTTTTTGCTCCTTAACTCAGCTATTGTAATAATTGAGAGTAGTCGCGTATGCACTCAAGATATG
>LR140365.1:0-17350 GCA_900659605.1 Tisbe holothuriae | reverse complement strand
TCCCTCCAAATCAAGGCCATCTGATGGTTTAGAGCCTTTAAAGGCCTTTTGACATGTCTGGAAACGTCTTGGTGGCTGACTTCCAGTCCGCTTAAGCAGAGTAATTAGCTCTGAGGGTGTTTCCAGACATGTTTTGCCCTGAGAAGGGCAGATGGGGGTTTTTGGGGTTTTTAGCTGGGTGTGGCCATCATGGCCACACCCAGTGGGTGTGGGAGGGGTGAGGGAGGGATTCCTGACCAGTTGGGAGGGTTTTCTGGCCCCACAGTCCACCGCAAGCCGGTCAAACTTTTCTTGTTGAAACGAGAGACGTCTGCCCGCGGCGAAAAGCGGAAACGGAATCCGCCAGCATATGTTATAATTTTTATTCTCAATTTGCAGAATTTATCCCAAAGATGACATTTCATTTTTTAGCTGGTGACCTTGGAAGCATATTTAACATTGCTGGGTAAAATATTGCAAAAGTAGATGCAAAATTCTGGTGAATTTTAGTGCTAATCAAGATTTAAATTCCAATTATGAAGGCGATTTCACTCCGGTTAATTGCATTCTGTATACACAAGATGAAAGTTTAATTTAACCTCGCTAAACAAAACGAGACCTTGGTTCATTAACTAGATCTCCTGTCGACAAGGCTTTTATATTCCTTGCTGCACAGTGGTATTGCATCACAAATCAATATATGCACCTTTGAACAGCATAATTTAGGCCAACTTTTCCTGGTGCAAAGCTTCCTTTCGAACATCACAGTTAACTTGTTATTCAAGACAATTATATAGTTTATTCCCACTTATACCACTGTGCATCTCCTCCTCCTCCTTCTACTTCCCATTTTCTTTTTAGTAGGTCGCAAAAACTTGTTGAGCTGATGACCATCAGAGCGACCCGATGGAGCAAACGAACAGTCGAGTCTAATTTCCTCCAAGAACGAAACTTTTTATTCGAATCGTAAAGTAGAGATCGAAAACAAGAATAGCTTGTACGCATTTTGTGATACAAAACATCAGTCCAAGGCTGAATATATTTTCTTGAAAGTCAATGGAGCTGAAAATTCATTCCTCGCCATTTCCACGCTTTAAATGAAGATGGAAATGGGCTTTTTTCACTTTTTCAAGGACTGGTCAGCAGTGGCGGAGTTTTGCTGTAAATCCGCTGCGGAAGAAGAAGAAGAAAACCTCAAAGTGACTGAGCAAGTTTTCTTGAAATGTATGTCTGTAAATCTCTTGTTCAATCCCTCAAGGCTATCATCAATCTCGCTGCTGGGAATAAATCGTTTTTCGAACGGGGGTAAAAAGGGTTGCTTCTCGGATGGAGTCTTCTTCAGATCATGACCCACATTTTTGAGTTCAATAGTTTGTGATGATGACATATTCGATTTGGAATTCAAGAAGGAAGAGCAAATAGCGCTCGGGACACAAAGAATAGGCTTGAGTCTTGAGTGGGGGAGGAGCTCGAATTTCTATTTTTAGCGGTTTCAAGAGTTGTAGAGAGGGAAGAAGAATCTGATCAGCCATAAATAAAGTTGTCTCTTCCGTTCTCAACCGACGGCTTCGTCGTCCTGTATTTTAGGGATATTTCGCATTCCATGCAAAACAAGCTTATTTTAAAGTCTTCTTCCTAGACTTTCATGTTTCGTATGGTAGTATTTGTTGAACTTATTACGTATCTTCATGTACCTAAAGTACAATAATAGCCTTTCCCTTTTCAAGGATTTATCTGGACAACAGCGACGAAGGAAAAACGTGCAGAAAGAAGAAGGAGAAGGGCCTTTCTTCCCTATTTTCCGAACGAATGGAAGCCTGAGTAACACACGCACACACTCACCCAAAGGAACAAAAGGAAAATATTATATTGCCTCCTTCATTTTCGCAGACATTCCTTTTGCTTTCCTCTCCTTCTTCCTATTTCAATATACCCGACTTTGGAAAAGGTTATAGAGAAGTATGGGGGGAAGGTTTAATAGAACGAAGAGCAGCTAGCTCGATCGCCTTGTGACTCTTTTTGCAAGAGAATAATAGAAAATAAAAAGAGGGAAAGGAATGGCAGTTTAGAGTTCTAAAAGGCCTTTAAGTAGGGCTGAAGTAATCTGAGTGATTCACAGAAGAAAATGTCAAGAAGTATTAGTATAAAAAGGCTATGAAAGTGTCAACCCTTGCTCTATTTTCAGAAGCCATTGTGACAGCAGCAGTAGTAGCGAGATCAGCAATAGCAGCATTTTGTGACTGAATGCGCGCCTGTCTGAAATAGCGAGATAGGCACCCGGTTTCAAAATGCGAATAACAAAAAGAAGGAAAAGGGTCTGTTTTTATTCCAATATCGCCCATATGGAAGGAAAGTAAATAAAAACGGCACAAGTCCTTGTGTTGCTACTGCTGCAGCTACACAATATGTGTATCATCCGCAGATAGATGCCTATTTTATATTGATGAAATGCAGTCTCAGTTCTGAATAGTTTATCCCGTCTGTCGGAGAAACCCTTCTTTCACAAAAGGCCTTATTTAAGTGATAAAACTTTTAAAGACACTTCCAAAGTACAATAAATCTCTTTTAAAACACGAATCGTTGGAAGGACATGTCTGAGCATGAGCTTGTCTGCTTTAACCTCTTATACGAGACGAAAATGAGTAACGGATTAGTCCCTCATTTTAGGAGCACCAGAGAACTTCTTCTTCTCCATTCCAGCAGCGTCGGCATGATAAAGCCCTTCTATGGCTCATTCTGAAACAGTGTGTAAAACGAGAAGACGACCCTTTTCGTCCTGGCTGAGTTATGGCTAGTGTCACTTCATATCTGCACTTTTAAAACTGACTTTGAGGCCCCCATGGCTGAGCTGGCTGCTGGAATATGGCAGTTTTATATTTCCTCCCCTGCCTGCTGCAAAGCGGGACTCTATAGCTAAAGTGTAGTCGTAGAATATCATCTGCTGGCTGGGGGGAAAGGGCTTTAGGGCAACATGGGCCTACTTTCACACACACACACAGAGACTGCGACAAAATGGATTTTCTCGTATAGCGCCGTTATCTGTGTTTTAAAAACAATATTTGCTCACATCCGCCTTTGCCTTATTTATTATTTTGTATTTGGTGCTCAAAAAGAGCTCGAAATCGGTCCGAAGGGAATATGAGCGAGAGGGATCAATTAAGTCGGGAGGAAGAAGTTTGATCAAAAGTTTCCCTTCTTCTCCAAATATATATATAACTGCTGACTGAGTCCAAAAGGGCATCCTTGAGATTGACTGCTACAACTTCTTCTTTTTGTACCTGCTGCTGCAGCTGCAGTGTGCGTACAGATGTTTCCAATCCCCGCGTATCTTCTTCTGAAGAACGAAGTTGCCTTCTCTAAGGATGAAAGAAATCTTCGCTCTCTATTGCCTGCATTTTAGCCGGATTTCCCCTGATAGTAGAAAAGTAGATATTTGCTGGATGTTGTTGTTGTTATAGAAGTTGAGGTGCGATCAACTGTGTAGCGATTGAAGTCGAGTGGTGCGGCGCAGGAATGCCAATAAAGCTTCTATCTGGGCAATGGAGTTGATGGTCAGTAGGGTACAGCTGGCAGCCCTGACATGATAGTACATTGAGGGGCGTTCACATACTTTACCAACAACAAAGAACAAAGATGTGCCTCCCAATACCTTGTAGGAGGAAAAGACTCATTGTTCTTGCTTCGAGCTACAACTTTAAAAAGCTTTTCTTTTAAAGTGGTCTTTATTTAAAGTTGTAGTCAGGAACGACGCATTCCTTCTCGCATTTCTTTTGCAACCTTATTTTCCAGGATTCGCCTGAGGACTTCTAAATACGAAAAGCAAATAACAACTTAAAAGCTGTAGCAGAACACTTTGGTACATATTTAGTTGCTTCCTGGCAGACAATCCAATAGAAAATTTGTCACTATACACATCGATCTCCCTACAGAGATCTGTATTTAAGAACTCTCTGAATACAAAGTGATTGTATTATAACATTATCGTTGAATTAATCTCTCCGCCCCCGAGATGAAAAGCGAGATGATTGAACGACGACGATGGGTATCATCATCATCATAAAAAGAATCTTTGAAGTGCACATATCGAAAATGTCTCAAGTGGCAGCAGCAGCCAGAACTTTCTCGTTTTCTGCTTCGATTACCACGTCAAAAATGGTATCAGGTGTGGTTAAAAAGCGTACACAGTGGTTTTTGACACAAAACACACCCTATTGCACAATAATAAACCACCGTTGGATGAATTCAAAGTGAGAGAAACCTCAGCAGCTGTCGTTCCAGACGTTTGATCGGAAAATGCAATCTAGACCTTGCAGCTAGAAAATGGAATCTCAGATGGAGAGAATAAATTTAACCGCGATGTCCAGTCTGCTGCACACGAGAATGGACTCTGACTTTATTCAAGGCTTTTTTCGTGTTATAGTAGCATTATAACCTCTTTTTGGCTTCCTTCCCAAAGCTCCAAACAAAGCCCACACAAGGCTACTACTACGTAAGTTTGAAGAAGAAGAAAGAGGGAAAGTTGTTCCTTGATCACAAAGTAACCTGATTAAGGCTTCTTTCTACTCTTCTCCCTTGCCAGCCAGTGGGTGTGTGGTCTACCAAAAGTGATGTACAAGGGATGCTCAGAAATCAGAATACTGTTTAAAGGCTGTTAATGACTAAGTATATACTTACTAAATGTCAACCCTGTAAAAGTTAGCAGAATTGGACTAAATTGATTTTGCTTCTATGATGCAATTGTGCCGTTGGCCGAGTGGGCGGCTTGCTTAAAAAGGAGCCCACAAAACTAAAACGCTGTATTGGCCACTCGGGAGGAGAAAAAGGTTGAGGAGAAAAATGAGAATCGATTTAATTGGAAGGCAGCCAGTAGAAAATCGGATTTTAGCCCGTGTGTGTAAGGAATAGATTGAGGAGGAGGAAAAAGATTCTCCTATTTTGGCCGCCTGGAGGATGAATCAGCTTCGATCCTTCTTCTCCCACTATAGTTTTCAAAATATGGATTTCAAATATGCGAGAATTCTTCTTTTTTTCCTTCTTTGGGTCCCTAGAGGGGCTTTTTCTCTCTTTGTGCGCAATGGCATGTGTGTGGCGGGGGTAAAGGAAGCAGAAGGGGCCGAAAATCAGAGGAGGGCTTGTTCCAAGAGATATAAATATGGAAAAAGGGATTCTTAGAAAGGGGTTGAAAGGTGAGACAGCGGAACTGGAATGCTGGAAAAAGAGGGTTGAAGGTATCTCATATCATCACTGACTTTCTGCTGCTCACCCCTTTTAGCAGTTTTAAGGTAGGAAAGGGGGAGCTTTTGACAAATTGAAATATTTTAATAATGAGGCATCAAGCAGGGAATGGAAAAATGAGGCTACAGACACAAGTGGGGCAAGAGGAAAGGAAAAGATAAGGGATTAGAATAGGGAATAAGGATGTTTCGTCTTCTTGAGGAGGACTCTTGAATGAGGAAAAAGAGCTGACTGCTCTCTTTTTCGAAAAAAGGCTTCTTGTATTTCTTCTCTCTCTATGGGTCCTTATTCCTCCTCTTTAACTTTTAGAGACAATAGAGAGAAAGAGTTTCAAAAGCTCCCTCACTTTTTCTTGTGTATATTCTTTTGTCTCCACTCAGCTGGAGGAAGAATACAACGCACATTTATTGTATTCAGAAGATATATTATACTTTAGGGCATAACTAGGGTACGAGTTTAAAAACTCTTTTTCCCTTCATTGGTTCTCCATATCCTTGATTCTATCTCACATTCTGAACTGCACTTGGCTCAGCCTTGGCGGAACTTGGAACTATCGCTTTTCTACTATCTATTCTCTTCTCTCTCGTTCCTCCTCAATCCTAAAAGATGTCAATATATTCATTCAAAGAAGACCAAAAGCGATGAAAGAGAATGTTGTAACTGCTGGCAAAGACTACTACTACTACGAATCTTACTACTTACTACTACTAATGCAAAGTTTATAACAAAGTTTGTTGTAACTTTTGGAACACGACGCCGTCGTTACCCTCATCCTTGCTTTCGTCTTTATCGTCTTATGCTCACATTGCATTCCAACGGCCTCTTTTTTGCTGCTACAACGTTCATATATGGAAAGAAGAAGAAGAAGAGTACAGGGGGAAAAGACACAAAAAGTGATTTATGCTATACTGGCCTCAGCTGTAGAACGTGTTCTTGTAGTATAAAAAGACGTGTATATTGTATTTAAAGCGCATATTTGAAATTGAAACAAGGGTGAAGTCGTGCGCTTATAATATTTGAAAGTAGGACGTTCGCTTTGTACATGTCGGAACTCTAACACGAATATAAGCCGTTTTATACGGTTTTTATCTTGCTACAATGATCTTCTTCTCCCACGCCACGAACTTAATCAGTCATTACATACGATATGCGATTGAGTTGTGTTTATATATATAAGCCATCTTGAGGGATATATAATAATGTTAGAAGAAAGCCGTAGCGGCGGCGATAAAGGAATAAATCCCTCGTTTTCTGCTCATGATCAGATCCCCAGGGACTGTATATTGTACGCATTGTGTATATACACTCCCAAACGGGGCGTTTTTATACACATATGGTAGTCTAATCTTTGATTTATTGCCCTCACTCGGCAGACGCAGTGCAAAGGAGAAGTCGATTGCTTAGCATGAGAATAGAGAAGAACTAGTCGAGATTGCATTGGGCGTTTTCAACCGTTTTGCTTTTTTGTTCCGGTTTCTGAGCACGCACACACTTCATACTTAGCAGATCATGTCAATCGCAAGAGTCACACACACGACAAGTACGAATTCGTCAAAATCGACAGCATCGGTAGTTTTCCTTGAAAGTTTTGGGGGAAAGTCGTATTTCAGGAAAAGTTTTGTACGTTCTACATGACGTGTATGCATGACTAGTCAGGCATACGTTCGCTCTTTCGTCTGCAGTCTCTTCAAGTCATCCTATAAATCAGATTGATATCGGAGGGAAAAGTGTATTCTTATCCAAGTGAATGCAGCTAGTCTGTGAAATGAGGGAAGAGGGCTCTTGAGACAACAACGAATATAAGTATATTCTCCATCATTGTTTCTAAAAAGAGCCCATTATATTCTAAAAAGAGAGAGATCAGAGGCAGGAGAAACACTCAAGTAGTAAGAGCGGTTTTAGACGTACTCTTACAAAGTTCTATCCCTGTGAAAGTAAGGCTTTGTAAATCCTCGTACGAGATATTGCTTTCAACGTTGTTAACATAACAATCCGATATCACGGTCAAGCCCCCTTTCCTTCCTTAAGCCTGCTATATATCGTAATCATACATCATACTATATGAGGGCTTCTTCCTCTTCTTATGTGTTGCGGGTTTAGATAGATCCGGAAAGTGTGCTGAGCTGTTTTCCATGATTTAGGCCTTTGGTCATATCTCATATACACACACACGGCAGCGTTTGATCCTCAACCGAAACCATACATTCTGCTTTTCTCAGACTCAGTCCAATCCCAGACAATTTGTTCCACTCGCCGACCTGTAGAGGAGGGAAGCCGTACGATCAGGGAGGCCATTTTGACTTCTTTATAATCGTTAAATACTACAACTGCAAGCTACTTTCAGATATATATCTTGACGTCATGGTATCCCTGCGACTTTCTCAGAGGCGCATAGGCGACAATAGCAGAACACACACCGAAGAGAGTAGTCAAATGAAGAGTTATTAGCCTTACACCCACATTATAAAGCCTTACTGTAGTACAACAACGTGCGTGTGTGTGCTGAAGATATATAAGGGGATAAAAACCGTGGACTGATGTTTCATTGTCTACACTTCAAACCGAGACACTGCTGCTGTCGTTCGTTACACTCCCAATTGGGAATTACTTGTTTGCGGAACCAACTTTGTGGAAGATATAAAGCCTCATTTGTTGTCCTTGGTACAAAAAAGGCCAATTTGGAGGTTATAATTTGATTATCTGCAAAATGTGTATTCTTTTTGGCGCAATTGTTAGCTCCATGCAGAATGTTTCTCCACTTTTCCACTATTGTCATGAGATTTGTATTGACAGATTTAGATGAGGAAAATGGAAAGAAGGGCCACGACCAAGCCGACTGTAACTAAAGGTGGATCCAGGAAATATGTTGTCTTAAATTTTCCGCGGTGATAGGGAGAAAATATAGTTGCCACCTTAGCCAATCAGAGAGCTCCTTTAAATCAGCCAATAGGAGAGAAGCTGGGACAATTGGAAGCCCAGGACTCAGTTTCTACTGTTTGGTGGGAACTGAGCACTGAGCTCTCAGATTGCACAGCTTCTCTCTCATTGGCTGCTCAAAAGCAGCTCTCTGATTGGCTCATTTGGCAACTATATTTCTCCCTGCAATGGCGGAATATTCACGACAACAAGTTGCGTGAGTTAACCTCCCCTACACCCCCTTGGCCACGACGAGTCTGTCAGACCGGATAACAAGAGATATAGATTGACAAGTCGAACCATAGACCTATTGCCAGAGACAAACTCAGTTAGAGCTCCATGGTTTTAGCTCTTCTTTCTTTTTCCATTTTGTACTCCTAGGGAATACTGTAGCATGGTAGTAGTATAACAAGCTACTAAGCTTCTTCATCACACTGAGTGAGCTGGAGAAGGACGCATTATATTTATTTTACGCAAGCACAGCAGTTTCTTCTTCCTCGGGTAAAAAGAGCACTGGCCTTTTTCTCTAACCCTTCAGTTTTTGCCTCCCGAACGGAGCAAAGGCTTGTGTGTGACATATCACCGAATCAAACGTAGATGATATCGCTGTCAGTTTGACCCAATTATCAAAAGAGCTTTTTTGCGCAATCGACCCTTTTTATGTGTGCAAAGGACACATGAAATAATTCCTTTCAAGGCCATCCGCGTGCAATAGAATATCTCCGCTCATTGCACTTTTTAAACATTTATCTTCATCTTTATTTCTTACATGCAGCGGAGCTGGAAGAATATAATAAAACTTTCCATTGCGACAAATTTTTCAGTCCCATCGATTTTTTTGCCATGCGCAGAGAAAACGTCCGTTTTAGAAGCACACAATTTCCTTTTTTTCTGTCGATCGTGCAAAAAAGGAGCCTCATGATCCGTTGAATTGCGTCCTTCACAGTTTTTTTTCTATTATCTGGGATAATTTTATATATTTGGTGCTCCTTCCTGACCGGACTTGTGGCACATCCTGTACCATTTTATACCTCTTCACCGTTGAAAACGGATACTTTAAGTGGGATTCAGCCTTTCAAGTCTAATATGTAATCTCTCAGACGACGTAGAAGAAAGTTAATACAGAGAGGAAGGGCGTATTGCATAAAACGAGATTGAGGAGGTGGCTCACCTTCATATTGGCAAAAGACAGTAGTTTCATTTGAGAATTAAATATACGTTGCTTTATTCCTATTATAAATGACTGAACAAACAATAAATTAATTCGCAACAACAATGTATTTATTAATCTCCGTGTATTTAAACCCACTGTGCTTCCTCGAAGTGATTGAAGAAGGCGTATGATTACATTGAAGGGAAAATTGTCTGCTGCCAAAAACGATCTTCTGTAGATTAAAAGATTCTTCGAAAAAGATCAAACTCTTTAAGATACACCGCAAAAATGAAAGTGTTGTTGCACTTTGGTACAAACTATTTTCCCGATATATACAGAGATCGAAAGAAAATATATAACGATATCGCCTCGTTATCTGAAAAGGGAAAATCCTTTTTTGACGACAGAAAATAATAAAAGTTTGCCTTTCTTTTCTAATGGAATCCGACTACTCTCATAAATGCCAAGAGCCAATGGACAAATTTACGAATAAACTTTTCAGACTGCCACGTATGGCATCCCTTCAGTCCTTTTTAGACTTGCAGCCACTAACAACTTTTTTGTCCCGTTGAACTAAAAGAGAAAGGCCACGGAATGGGTTGTTGCTCCCACGCCGTCTTTGCCATTTTCCAAGGGAGACCGAGATTCTGCCATTATTCCCATCTAGAGATCTCTACTATAGGCCTTAGTATTATTGTACGTCGTCAGAGGCTTTGTGCAGAAGATCCAAGAAGCCAGACTCGGAAATTGTCAAAATTCTTGGTTCAATTATTGGAGACCCACAGCTGCTGCTGCTGGGGATGAAGAAGAAGAAGTACAATTGGAAGACGGGGTTTCTAAAACATTACAACACTCATTTGAAGGCCAGGAAATTCGGAGTGCTGCATAATTGGTTCTCTTTCTTTTAGTCCCAAAGCATTTAGTGCAACGGCTCCGTACATGGCCAAATAATTACAGAATTAATTTGGAAACCAAACTTCGTCTTTTGTCTCGCCAGTGAGAAAATCTCTTGGGAGAGTTGAAGTAATTGCACTTTAACCAGTTGCTACGGCAGTTTTCCAGAGAACCAGTAGTTACGAAAGTACATCTTGTTCAGATGTTTCAACCTGTGGGATATAAAAAAGTTCCACATTTTCTACGGAGGAAAATGCCTGTATCGAGAGAAAAGAATCGATTAGAAAGAGAGATTTTTGCTTCAGGGTGCCCATAATGGAAAAGCATTTTCGGTCCAGATTCAGATAGTCTGTACTGAATTATCGTACTCGTTTGCGATCCCTATGCACCCTCCAGATACTTTTCCACCGACGTTATTAATCCTATTTTTACTTTTTGGGCGAGAGGGAAAACTTTGACTTTTGCAAAGCGCAAAAAGAGAGAGATGACTCCGCGAAAACTTTTATATACGGGTAATAAATTCCTTCTTTCTTCTTCTCCGCCTTTTGCTCGTTTTCTTGGTTCGTTCTCGAAAGCTTCTTTTTTCGCTACTACTACCAATTATTTCCGTGACGCTTTCCTTGGCCTTGCTGGTGCTACATACGACTGAAGGCAAGGCCACTCAAAGGCCTCTTTGCTCGTTCGGAGCCAATTATAACCACGAGAGGGACACAAGAGCAAAATGAGGGGAAGGAGCTCATTTCGCGGGAGGGAGACACAAAAAGAGCAAGGGATGCCAGTCTCAGTCGCATAAAGTCGATATAACAATGTATAATGGTATAGTTCTGTACTGGGTGTGTCCTCCCTGGAGGCAGCTACCAAACGAACGATGAAAAGAAGATTAAAGGCCTCTTCTCTCTTCTTGTCCCGATATATTATATCATCATCGCTTTTTAAAGGGCCAGGTTAAAAATAAAAGCCTTTGTAGAGATCGGCCTTCAAATTAGGACGAGGATTAGTCTGCTTTATCTCCAATTCTGTTGTTCTGTTCCACTAACGAGGATAAATTAAGCCTATAAATGCCATATAAATAATACTAATAACTCAACGGAGCCTTTCTGGTGCTTCATAACGAGCAGCGGTATGTTGACGTTTTCAAGGTACTAATTATCATTCCACACCTGGAAAGGAGAACATAACAAGGGTAATATGTTAGGAAAGCGACGTGTAGGAGAGAACTATATATTTATAACCCGGTTGTTTGGCCAACAAAAGTGGAGAGTGTGACGTCAGCAACACCTTAAAACGGGTTTAAAGCCACCTTGAGATGGATTCTATTTTAACTTTTTCTTGTTATCAGGTTGTGCAAGTAAATCATATGCGCAGTTTGTACGTCCGTTAGAGAGAATGGCCATATTAAGGCCTTTACTGTATAAATCTGGCCTTCAAAAGTTAGCAACAACGAGCAGGATACAAAAGCGCCATAAAATTTGGTGTATTTTTTGCACAATATGCACTAACGACCTTACTCCTAAATCTTATCTAACATCTTCTTCTCAACCTTATTTTAAGCCAAACTTTTAGAATCTCACTGCATTTGACATGAATTTAAGGAAAGTTTGAACTTGATGGAGTCTTCTCTTCTTGCTTGTCATGCTGGCATCAGTGAAAGAATGCTTGTTTGTGAAATGGGAATGATGGATCGAATGAAGAGAGGCATTTAAAAATCGGTCTACAAACTGAGAAGAGTCCAGAAGAGATTTATCCCATTCAAGGACGTGGAATCAGGGTTGCCACTTATATTTAAATATACTACAATATCGACTGTAAATACTGTAGGTGGCATTCAAGACATTTTCACAGTTCATGGCATCCCTGAAATAGCTGTGCTCAAACTTTTCTCTTGACATCATTGACTCTGTGTTCGACTTCTGTGTCCTTCACTGGGAGACATTTTACACACATTTTTGGTTCTTCTTTTTCTTTTCTCACTCCCAGTGAAAGTAAAAGAAAATCTCTTGACAAAAGAAAAACAATAACGCGAGAAAAAAAACTAAGCCATGGAAAAATCTCACTCCAACAATTGGCAAGGGAGTTTGTTCTACTATAAAGTATATGCTTTTACTTTCTCTATCCCCAAGAGTAGCAACACGCAGCAGTTAGTTACTTCCATAGTTGAAAAAGAGCTCGAAGAAGAAGAAGATCTCTTGCCAGCTATAAAGATGATAATCTTGTAGCTTTCTTCAACTTGAGCATTAAAGCCTTTCTCCCCCAAAGAAGGGAAAAAGTTTCCTCCTGTCCGCCGCCGATCTTCATTTATGTACAGCAGTCCAAAAAAGTTTAGCCATATTCTCATTCTTAGTGAGTGTGAGGCAGCAAGTCTACCGCAGGCTGGCAGGACTGCTACCGTAAAAGCCCCCAGCCAGCTCTCCTAGCCCACTCTTTTTGCAAAAGGCTCCGTTCTCGCTCTATCAACTTTACAACAATGGCTTATGGCCGACGAGGAAGGAGAAGCCTTTCCTCCTTCAGCTTCCTTTGCCAATGAAGGAGAAGAAGAGGAAGAAAAAGTCGACCCAATTTTGTCATCTTCCTCTCACACTTGGTCATATGTATGGATAATATGAGCAGAAGAGAGGACAGACACAAAACCGTTTTCTGACATGTCTGCTTTTTGCGCCATTGTCTTTGCTCATATTACATTCATTTTTGTCCCATTTCCTCTCTTTTTGTGGTGGAATTTGAAGACGTGGTGAAGGGTGTTCCAAATCTGTTCCATACTTGGTCAGTTTTCACAGATATTAAACCGTGTAATTACAATTGTGTTATGAAACAGGAAGCTTGGGTAACACAACCACTGCAAATGTGAGAATAAAAATAGTTGAGAGTAGGTGCTCAAGATTACATGACTGCCAAGGAGGAAAAGTAGGAAGTTATGACCTGACGTTGAGCCAATAAGGACAAGGCTAATACCTTAATCCCAAGCTACTCTACTACCTTTTTTGTTCCCCCCAGATTAGCATGAAGAGCAGCAGAAAAAAGGATGGAAACATCACAAGGATGTAAAAAGTTTATCTCTGATTGCATAATGATGACAATAAACCGTTTAAAGATAATTAATTCAGGTATTATTCCAAGGATACTAAACTTTTGAGGCTATAAAGTAGGTAAGGCTTCACACAACAGAACAGTTGCTGTAATTCATCCCTGATGGGCGTTTACAAACTTTTTCATACTCTAGGAAGATAGTTTGAGCAACAAGGGAGACATTATATCCGACCCAGTAATATAATATTAAACGCCCTGTGTGGGCGGAAGAGAGCTCTTCACTGCTAAAAATGGAAAGATAAGGTTCTCCTATTTCCTCCTCCCACTGTGAATGCAATTCCAACGCAATAAATCTGAGTGCAAAAATGTCCTAAATGAGACCGAGTCGGATGTTGAAAAGGGAACGTTAGTAGGTCGAGATTGCAGCTAGCAGTGGGACGCCGGCCGCGCGCGGCATTAAAACGAGGTCGATCTCTGCTGTCATTCTGAGGATTGCCCTCGGGGCCTCATAGGCATTATTACGAGAGGAAGAGGAGACGACGTTTGTATACAATGCATCTTGAGAAGGGAGAGGGAGAAGAATACAAACAACCAGCAGGAAAACATCCAAGGAAGGAAAGAGCCCTCCTTTCTTCCTGTTTATGCCAGTCTATTTTTCCTACAAAGACTTCTTCCACCGTGTGTGATAAATAGGCCACGCTGCCTCCTTTTATAAAGCTCTCCTTCTTCCTCTGCATGTACATGAGGTCCGATCTTGAAGTGGGAGCTAGTCAAGGCCAAAGTCAAAGCCCCTCCGGAGGAAGAAATCCTCTATTGTGTGACAGCGAAGGAGTCTCCTCTTCTCATACATGTTAGTCATATCATTTGTGTGTTGGCTGGAGGGCGGGAGAAAGAAAGAAAGCGATTTATGGGGCCCAGGCATAAGAAAGAGACACGCCACGCACGAACGACCCGGCAAAAACCGAGCCCTACTTTTTCATCCTCATATCAGATCGTCATCGTCGCCGTCTACAAGCATGAACGAACTCCCTACATTCATATAATCGGTCAAGACATGAGCGGAATTGACACTTTTTGCCCTTATAGAACAAAGGCAGTCTAAAAGCGAGGGGAAAAGGCTGAAATTTAATCCCGTAACTTACCCAATCTCGGCAGAGTGGCGAGCAGCAGCACCACAGAGGTGGTCAGAGGGTAGAAGAAGAACTTCATCCTTGGAAGTCACTCTGTATCCCGGTCACAAAAAGTTTTTTTCCTGCTGACCCTCTCTCCAAAAATTCAATAAACAAACTTCACTGGTCACTGTATGCTCCTCTTCCTGAAGTACATTCCTCTGCTTCCACTGAGATTATGTCCTGACGTTGTTTCTTCTTCCTCACTGCCATCATCATCCTTCACTTTGGAGACCTCCAATGAAAACGCTGCTTCCTCCTCCTTCTCGGTTTGTTGACTGCAGATGAAGAAGAAACGTAACCAACCTTGGGAGACGGATCACTTGTTCTTCTTCTTCTTCGTAAGTAAATCGAGTTATGGTTAACGAATCGGCCTTGTCGTGTCTCGCGATGAAATAATGGTCATGTTCATCAGCACCGTTCGTTGGAAAAAGTGGATCAAGTGCTTCCGCTGCAAAGAATGGCTCAACTCTTCTTTTGTCCGTTTGGCACAGATATATTCCGTCGTTTTTGTGAGAGTTCGTCGTTTCAATGTGTGCTACATTCGAGTTCGGTCAGTTGAGGGTTCTGAAAATGGAACAAAGAGAGGGTTGTTTAGGCGCTTAAAGTTTATTAGAGGCGTAATTAAGACTTTTTTTAGTAAACTTTCACGATGAATATTATTATTTTGCATGACAAGTAGTGTGCTAATCCCAAAAGTTTTCTCCCTTTCTAAAACAATCTCCAGAATAAAACCCATTGTGGACTTTGAGGGTTGTGTGCCATTCACGCACACAAACAGGCTTAGACAGCAAATGAGGGGAGGAGGACAAATTAGGCACAAACTTCTTTCTTTTCATTATAAAACCCTTGCGCTCGTTTTATTGTCTCATTTACATAGAAAGTGCGCAAGCTTTTTACCCATTGCACACATACTCAAGCATCCCTCTTTTGCCAGTTAGAGAGAGAGAGAGAGAGAGAGAGAGAGAGAGAGAGAAGTGTCATCATGAAATGTGAGTTTAATGCTCTTTCTCTCTTTTTCTTCTTCTCTCTAAGCCCCCGTTACAGATTTGAGAGCAGCCGACCATGGCGTGAGGGTGGCTTCTATTCTATGCACGGCAGTGGTCTGGCGGAGTGAATAAGATCTTTTTAAAGTAGCTTCAAAGTATTAAGGAAGGGTGCAGCAGTAGCAACCATTTCCCTCCTTCAAACGGGCCAAAACGGGCTTCTTTTTCCGTTATATTCCTCGTTAAGAGAGGCTTTCGCAGTCCTTTCAGAAAACGTCCCCTAGGATCTGTCTCGTAACAACAACTTTCTCTCGGACCCTTCCTCGTTATATACAGGGTGCTATCCT
Organism: Tisbe holothuriae; assembly: GCA_900659605.1. NCBI lineage: Eukaryota > Metazoa > Arthropoda > Copepoda > Harpacticoida > Tisbidae > Tisbe > Tisbe holothuriae. The sequence continues at coordinate 1,647 of LR140365.1, read as the reverse complement.
CTACTACGATCTCGTTTTCAAACTCCATATATCTGGACTGAAAATAGACTCTTTGCTCTTGTGACCCCCAGAGACCCATTTTCTGCCATCGCCGATATATTCCTAAACTGCTTTCTAATTGTTTTATCAGCAGGAAAACAGAACAAAATCGAGGTAGTCGTAGCGTGTTCAAAGAGCACTTTAGCCCCTCTAGGGAGGAATAGACCCTTTTTAAGCGCGCACTTCCCTTGCATCTTCACGTACCCTCGTCTTGGACAATGGAAACTGCATCATGCTCATCATCCCCCAAGGGAAGCGGGATTCATTCTCTCAAGACAAAAGGTTTCTTCTTCCACCCCTGATGTCCATTGTATGGAGAGACAGAATAGGTTTATATTCAGACGTATGCTTGATTGGTTGAGTGGATAACAACAAGAAAAGGTGAACAGCATCCATCAGGGAGAGAAAACACGCCCAAATAAACTTGGACAAAAGTCAATTGAACCGTAACCTCCCTAATACACTTCAGGGTTGCCAGTTGATGAACAAGTCAGTATATCATGTCTGCTTTATTTGATTTACTACATTCGTCCCTGAATGCTGCATGATGATATGATGGCAATCATCTTGAATGGGTCAGTGAAGCTGTAATATTATTAGACTGAGAGAGACAGACACGGAAAGAAGAAGAGAGTTCTTGAATAAGGAGGTCTGTCCCACCTTCATTCTAAGCTCTCTTTTTTTCAGTCTCCAGGGAGATATTGCCGCGACGTCCTTCCTTCCCTCTTTCAGGCCTGCAGTCTGCTGTAGGACAGGAGGCCATAAAGCGTAGTGAACTGTATATACAACGCACACAAACGGAGTACTACATCAGAATGAAAAAGTGTTTGCTGGCTGGGAAGGGTCAGAGATGCACAGTCCTGATCTACAGACACCCAAGCACATTTCTCACTCGCAAAAGTCTTTCTTTATCTTCTTTCCTGAAAAGAGTTAGCTGAGGCCCTCTGAAATGAAATGAACTTATGCAATTTCCTCTAACTTTGTTACAATATGTGAGCAAACTTTCTTCTCAGAGGGTCTGCAAGTACTTTTTGCACTGCTTGCATTTTGAACACGACCTTTTCTGCAACTGGGGAATTTAAGAGAAATGAGCTTTCTAGCCTTCAGAGACAAAAGTACAGTTAAGCTATTTCTCCCCAAAAACAGCTTTTTATGCCTTGGTTAGTGGTATGACTTGGTTTCATTATATGACCTAATTTTCCCCTGCTGTGGTAACCACCGTATAATATGACAATAAGACACATTCTTTGCTAGCTTTCTCCCCCACTTTCCTCAGCTAATGTCTTAATATCATATTCCAAATTGGACTTCTTTCCCCTCCTCACAACTTTTCTTTCTCTCCTGGGTTTTGGCTCACGCTTATGTTCCAAAACCTCTAATCACATTTCTTACGTTTCCTCCCCCTCGCAAACGCACACAAGCGTTGTAGTAGTATCTCATTCCAGGATTTCATACAAAAATCCTCATTCATTAGTGGAGATCAAAGCAGGACAACATCAGCTGCTCTCTCTCTCTCTCTCTCTCTGTCTCGCTCTCGGTGTCTCTGTTCATCCCCATGGATATTGCGTAGCCAAAGGTAGTTAGCGGTCTGAATTGTAGCGAAATTAT